>ML677388.1:12848406-12874857 GCA_007922305.1 Dermatemys mawii
CCCCGGGGGGGGGTGGTTAGGGTGGAGGGATCTCAGGAGGGGGTAGTCAGGGAACAAAGCAGGGGGGTTTAGATGGGGGGTGGGGTTCCAGGGGGTGGTGGTTAGGGTGGGGGAATCTTGAGAGGGGGCAGTTAGGGAACAAAGAACAGGGGGGCTTAGGGAGTGGGGTTCTAGGGAGGCAGTTAGAGTGGGGGCGTCTCTGGAGGGGCGATCAGGAGACAAGGAGCGGGGGAGTTGGATGGGTCGGGAGTTTTAAGGGGGGCAGTCAGGGGGTGGGAAGTGGGTGGGAGTTGGATAAGGGGGCAGGGGCAGGATGTGTGGGGAGGCACAGCCACCCTACCTGGCCCTCCGCACAATTTTTAACCCCAATGTGGCCCTTGGGCCAAAAAGTTTGCCCACCCCTGGTCTAGCCCCTGGGATTCCCAAAGGACGGCCACTGCCAGAAAAGGATTCCAGGGGCTTGTGCTCATCTCAGGCTGTGGGTTAGTGCAATAATGTTAAACACATGGCAAGATGGGCCACACCTCTGCCGTCCCAGTGGCCCAGTCCAGATGGCCCATATCGTCCAGGTGGGCCAGTGGTTAAGGCAGGGCATGAGAGTTGGGTTTCCTTGGGCTTTATTCCCGTTCTTCCTGAATGCCTCACATGGACACCTTGCTTCGGGTCTCTGGGCCTCGGCTTCCCTGCTCTAATGGAAGGTGATAATTCCACTGAGCTGGTGATTGCTGCTTTGGCTGATTCGAAAGCACCACGTGACCCTGGACTGGGGCGGTGCCACGGAAGGGCAAAGTGTTGGTAGCGCCAGCAGTAGCTGGGAGTGAGTCGCCAGTTTATTGATCTGGGACCAGATTTGGTGTTCTGTGACAGCGAAACATCCGAGCAGACTGCTGACAACTGGGAGCGCGCCATCATCAGCTCCCCTCCATGGGACTAGAGCTCCCGAATTCACTGAGCCTTGTTCGGCTTCCTATGTGGCGAACTGCTCAGCAGTGGAAACACAGGGTGCTGTTCAGAGACTGATGGGTGTCTATGGATTGCCATCTAGTGGCAATTTATTTTGCTGTTCCGATTTCTCAGAAGTCAATGTCCAGCATGGTTTTAAACAGGCCCATCTCTGCACGCTGCATATGTAAAACTGAGAGAACGAAACAAGTCACGTGAGCGCTTTGGAAACACTAATCTCTGAAAAGCCCCTTTCCACTTTGTCCTTGCATAACCTGCTGATGCTTCTCTGCATGTTATCGGTCTCATTCAGACTGGGAGCGCCTCAGAGCAGGGACCGGGTCCCTTCACTTGTCGGTAAAGGCCCAGGCATGTCAGTGGTGCTATAGAGACAATAAATATATAATACAGCGCTTCGATACCACGGCGATGAGAATGATTGACACGCTATGACTACGGACTTAGGCACGGCGTGTGAATGTGGGTGGGTGGGTGGGTGTGCACAGGAATGCATGGCTGTGTGTGTGTAGCCAGCGTTATGTCAGCCTATGTGAGGGAGTGTGTGCATGAGTGCACCTGAATGAGTGTGAATGCCTGGCGTGTTTGCATGTGCCTGTGCACACATGGATGTAACCGTGTGTGTTCCCTCATTCCATGGGGAACTCCTAGTCCAAGGAAGGGGAAGACTCTTCTTCATTGCATGGGAATAGTCTCCATTCTTTCCAGCCTCGGGGGTGACCTGCTGCAGTCTTCCTGGAACTGTGGAGCTAATGGACAATGGTTGCTCTCAGAGCCATGGCAGTGGCTGACAGAGTGTGGTGTTCCCAGGCTCACCTGGGAGTCCCCCTCCCGAGTGTGGGGAGAGCCGTGCTGATGAAATCTGCTTAGCAAAGCACGGTTGGAACATTTCAGGAGAAAGCAGTGATCAAGCACAAGGGAGTCAAAGATGGATAGAGCAGCCTGTGGGGACCCCGACATGGAGACAGGGTGAAGTGGCGGGGGGAGAGCCCTGTCCATTCAGACTCCTTCATTCAACATCATGGAAGCCAAGTAGAGTTATTTTCAAGGTTTCACAGCGATTCCTGCCCTGGACTCCTTTGAACGCCTCAGCCCCTGACTCGCCGACGCATCCACACTCCTTCCTAGACCATGTCTCACCGTGTCCATCTTTCTGAATCAGCCACCTACATACCAACACTTCCCATCGCTGGGGTGGTTTCAAACCTGTACCTGAATCTGCATCTTCGGTTCGTCTCTGTTCTCTGGTGACCACGATGGATAATCAGGGGATGTTCCTTCAACTGGAAAGAGGGCGGTACTGGAGAGTGACCCCAAAGGAGAGACCTTTCTTCAGTGTGCTCCTCCCAGCACAAGTTCGGAACTAGGATCCCTTAGGTGAGCTGGCCTCAAGATGGACAGGGGCTGAGACATTCCAGCATTAGCAGTCCACGAAGTTAGCACATCTTTCCAGCCAGGAGGAGATCAGTTGATCCAATAATTTCTAGCCTTGAGGGAGTTTGCAAATGGCTTGACTGTTTGCTGTTGGTGTTGTGTGATTGGACCCTGGCTGGCGTGTTTCAATGGGCAAATACCTTGTGTGAGCAAGGCACTTTTCAGGATGCATTTTGAGATGATTCATGCTAAAATTTCTGATGCTTTCTGGATTTGGGAGCGTTCTCCTGGGTGCCCAGAGCCTCGTGGCTAACAAATGAGACTTGGTACAAGTCACAGCTAATGGAACTCAGCACTTTTAGGTGTGAAAGCAGTTGCAAAGTAGTGTTTTGTTCCATCTACTGTAATTTCTTCTTTACTAGTCTCTACAAGGCAAACTGCGGGTGGCCCAGTCTAGAGAATGACTCAGACTGAGAGAATGCAGTCACACGCAGACCAGGTTACTGACAGACACGACCGCCTGAACGGCACGTCCTTTCGCAGAGTTAGAGGCACCATCAGCACCAACCAGGGCCCAGGAGTTAAACAACCTAGGTATGTAGACAGAAGAATCCACCTCTGCCAAATCTCTCTTATTCCCCTTTCAAGACACGAACACCTAAATCTGTTTTCACTGAACTGGAATAAAATCCTCTTTAGATGATGAAGCAAAGTGATTCCAATGACAATTTGCATTAAAGATACAGTGACCAGACAGCAAGTGTGAAAAATTGGGGCAGAGGGTGGGGTGTAATAGGAGCATATATAAGAAAAAGACCCAAAAACTGAGACTATCCCTATAAAATTGGGACATCTGGTCACCCTAATTAAAGAGGCCAGATTATCGGATGGTTCAGTTAAGTCACTGATTGGGACAGTTGAGCGCTAACTCAAGGATTGCTGCAAATTTCATCAAAGGATCTCAAAGTGTTCAAAGCATTAATAAATCAAACCTGACAACACGTGAGTATTGAATGCACAACCTCCTGTGTGGATCTGTTACAATACAGCCTTTTTTATTTGTCTTTTGGCATTTGCACAATAGACCATTTTTCTGGTCGGGAGATACTTTAGTAAATTAAGATGATACGTTAGAGATTGGGCTTTTATTTGTGAGTGAAAGGAGTTGATGTCACTGTGACTAACATATGCTGGATAAAGAGTTGTTGCTCAGTGTGTATTGAAAGTGCTCTGATCACAGCTGTGGAGCTATCTGACAAGCCGTTGGAAGCTCTCCGAAGTGGGAGTTTTGTGATAATGCTAGTTTCTGTCTGGCAGAAGGATTTAAAAAAAAAGGCGTTGAACCCAGGTTTGGAAAATTTAATTAAAAATGGAAAAAAATGATAGTTGGGGTTCAATCCTCAGATACTAGGGGGTTTAACGTCTGCTACCCATTGGTGCTCCTGTGAAATTGGTCAACATGCCAAATCCCAGGGAGGCCTTGCTCAGAATTGACTCATTCCTCATACAAACCAACACCCGTTGAAATCAATAGGAATTGTGCCCAAGGTAGAGCTGAGTAAGACATTGAGGATTCGATCTCTCCTATTGATCTAGTCTTCTTACCACATCCATCGCCAAGCCATTTCAGTGGAACCTCACCTTGGTCATAAATACTCCTAGGGTTGCCAGTTTTGGCTAAATGTATTCCTAGAGGTTTCATCACATGACATAACCTTTAATTAAAGATTAATCTTTAATTCATGGAGATTCCAGGACAATCCTGGAGGGCTGACAACCCTAAATACACCCTGTAGTGTTTGCACCTTCAGACATATAGTATGGCTGTGTGGTGATATCTGTCAATCTAAGCAGCATCTTCTGTCTTGAAATGGTTCTTAATATTAGTTCCTAGTGAAGGGTGAAGGGCTAGGGTCCAGCTAGCTAAATAGCTTAATGTTTGGAGACAGCAAACCTTTTCATTGTTCAATCTGGGATTAAGACTCTCCTAAGAAGGGGCTTTCTGGTGCTGCCAGATTTCAGCTGGCCTGGGAGTCCCATGGCAATTACTCCCCCTGTTGCATTGTAAAATTTTGCCTTTCATCCAGAATCTCCCAAGGAAGCACAAATTTAAAAACAAAAACAGTTGGAACAAAATAGATGCTTCCTTCAAACTTTAGGGCATCTCAGACCCAGTCTGGGGTTCAGCCCCGGCTTGAGGGCAAGGATCAAAACATTGAAGAATCTAGCCCAGTTCTGACCTTTGTCTCATTTGCTGTATTGCATCCCTAGATGGTGGTTTGGCCCTTGAAAATCCTCCCAGCGGGACCAACTGATGTGTTTACTCTCTTGGCCCGCTTGTAACTTTGCACAAGCAACTCCTGCTGGCTGTTCCCTTTTACGGGAAGAAACAAGTAGTGCTTTAAGAGTGTGAATTCATTCCACCTGAGCTCCTCTTCTCAATGAAGCTGGTGTTAATGATACCATTAACTCCTGCAGGTAGAGAGAAGCTATCCACATACTCCAGGTGTGACTCACCACCAGCCAATCACAGCCACTGTTTCCGTCTCACCAACCATGCCTTAAAAGGCTGTCACCTGGGATTATTGTGCCTGCTCTTAAACCACAGACCTGACATGACATGGGAGCCTGAAGCCACCAACACACTAATAAAGGCATTTAGGGTAAACTGTCGTCATCCCTGCCAAAGACAGAAGCAGGGGCACAGAGGTGAGAAATGCCTCCGGGTCTCTCCCCGCACCGGGGGCCCTTAGCTGTTCAAGCGGCCCAGGCTTATCTCCCTAGGCTAGCTGGGCTGAAGAGGTGGAGTTTAGGGTTAGGTTGGATTCGGGTTCGAGGCTGAATCGCGTACTGGGCAGGTCCAGATTGGAAGGGCCAACACTTGGCATATTATTCTTCTGAAGTGTGTTTCAGCTGGTTCGTCAGAGATTTTTGCCCACGGCCAAGCTGAAATCAAAAGAGGCCCTGTCTGAACCAGAGTCAAAACTGTTAATGATCCAGATCCAGGGATCTGAATCAGACCCCACGCCCCATGCTGCTCATGTTGCATCCATTGCCATGGTATTGTCTGTAGGCTAAGGACTATGACTCAGGTGCTGCAGTTCGGTGTTACCAGAACAAAGGCTTGGTTTGCTTTGCCCCTGCAGGGATAGCATGTGATGTACATCCCCCTTCACACTGGGGTCGGGGGTGGGGGCGCTGCTCCTAGGACTAGACACACCCCGGAAAAGCAGGATGTGAAATGGCCCCAACCCACTCCCCACCTCCTGGATTGAAAATGAAATCCACCAAGAGGGAGTATTAAAATCAGGGGGTCTGACTCGCCAGTCACCGTTGGTTTATACTCCATTGTGTGACTGCAAAGGGGATTTAAAATGCTGTCACCTGGCCTGGTGAGCTGGCCTGGTCTTTGTACCAATGCAGATGACAGCACAAGGCAGTGGGGAATCAGGTCAGTGGACTGCCTCTTAACTGGCAGTGGCGTGAGTGAGCCAGCCATTGGCCCCAGAGTGTGTGTGTGTGTGTCAGGACTTCGCCTGCATTTATGGCACACAATGGGCTTGCTTCAGGTTCCAGCTTCTGTTGTACATCGTGCCCCTCAAAAAGCACCAAACTAAATGAAAGGAAGAGAAAACGGACCTGCGGGCTGCTTGGAGGAGCTTTTGCAGCTGACCAAAGTGTAGCTGTAGCCAGCTTGTTCCCTGGAAATGTGAGAAACATGGTGGGTGAGGTAACATCGTTTATTGGCCCAGCTTCTGCTGGTGAGCGGGACAAACTTTTGAGCTACCTGAGCTCTTCTTCAGATCCGAGAAAGGTACTCTGAGCACACAGCTAAATGCAAGGGGGAACTGAGTGTTTAGCATATGTAGTTAACAGGTATTCTAAGGGATTGTGGTAAAGTGCTCCGTTAACACCTCTGCAGTCATAGGACAAAAAGAGGCAGCTGGGGTTACAGATAGTTGTTGATAAGCCAGGAGTCCAGTTTGTCTCTGTTCAGTCCATGATTTTTAGTGTCTAGCAGAGTTATGAATTTCTGCTCCCAGGCTCAGCTTTTGAAAGTATCGTGCAGGTTTCCTGTGAGGCTGAGAACTGAGCAGTCAAACATAGAGCGATCGTTTTGTGAAGAGTGTTCGTTCACCCACAAGGGATGGGGTGTTTTTGTCTTGTATCATTTTCCTGGGTGAGTTCATTTGAGAGCGCAGTGATTGTCTGGTTTCACCTGCCTAGTTGATTTGGGGGCATTTAGTGCACCAGTTGCGGTACACCAGGTGTTGTGATAAGTACGTATAGGATCCATGAAAGGTGGATGGTGTTGACTGGAAGGAAATCGTTCATTGCCAATGGATAGTAAGTGGTCACATTTGTATTGAGTTGATCCAAGAAGACTTGGTGCATACAATAGTTTTCTCCACTGAGTGGAGACTCACCTTTGAGAGCGCTGACACCCAATGGATTTGATAGTGCTCTGTGAGCAGCCTTAGTAGTATTTTGTACACAGTTTTGTTGGTCCTAGGATATTAGCGAGACAAGGTGACCGAGCTGATATCTTTTACTGGACCAACTGCCAGTGGTAGTATTTTGGTATTTCCTTTTCTGGTCTCAGAGTGCAGAGAAATGGAAATGAACAGGAAAATTCAACCAAACCTCTGGGAACCTCAGTAAGAGGCTTGGGGTTGATTTGTGGACAAAGGTTCAGGTCAGTTGTTGTTTTATCCAATGCATTGTGTCCAACCTAAATTCTTACCAGGCCGGTTACCCCACCCGAGACACCAACAGACCCAGACAGAACTCCAGTGAGAAGCATCGAGATGAATGATGAAGGCTGGCTACCTAGCTTCTCTCCCTCCAGGACTTGTTTGGAGTTTGGCTGTGATGGGAGTGATTTGGGGGACATCGAATTGCTTGCAATATTCGGGATTTTTCGCACGTAGCAGGGTAATCTCCCTGCTCAGAACAGTGAGCTCAGCTGGGCAGCGTTCTGCCACTCCCCCAGCCAGACTTACATCACTGTGATAAAGCAAGCAAACAAATTGCATTTCAAAGAGAGGTGAATGTGACGAGAGCGATAATTCACATGCCACTCGATTTGCTCACCACGGGTAAATTAAGCAGGTGCTATATATAGACAAAAGATTACTAAC
This sequence comes from Dermatemys mawii, assembly GCA_007922305.1. NCBI lineage: Eukaryota > Metazoa > Chordata > Testudines > Dermatemydidae > Dermatemys > Dermatemys mawii. The sequence goes on from ML677388.1 coordinate 12,855,882, forward strand.
AAGCAGCATGGGGGAACCGTCAACGTTTCCATTCTCTTCATTCACTCCTCCCACAAACATGCCAGAAGAAAGCTTCCTTGGCTTGCTGCCATCTGAGTCAGTTTCTCCAAATCAGAGCCTCCAGGGCCATCTGTAATACCAAATGTCCCACATGCCTAGGGCCAGACTCTGAACTCAGTTTCCTGAAGGTGAATCTATTGATGCCAATGGAATTACTCCAGATTTACATCAGCGTAACTGAGATCGGAGTGTGGCATGTTTGCTCTTCCACTCAATACCGGTAACCCAGAGTACTTGAGCTGAGCAGGCACTTGACATGGGGTAACATCAGTTGCCCTTGATTTCATTGCTTCATATGCTAATAAAACTTGCCACCCTGCACCTTGTTGATAAAAGCGGACCCCTCCAAGCCCATCTGTCCATTCATTAAACAATGAGAGCAATGCACGTGTCAAAGGTAGGAACAGGTTTATAAGGAAGCCTGGGCTTTTGCAGGCATCTTGTGTGTGCATGTAGTTTTCCTGCAATATCAGAATAAATATGTTTTATTTATTTAATTATTCCTATGTTGTTAAATTGGTGGAATGTAGGTGCAAGGCAGCTGAGCAATAGCTCTAGAGACAGGAGTACACTGGCCGTGCAAGTTCAACCCGCACACCCTTCTCCAAAAGGGAGTTCGCCGTGACCTCCAGAGACAGCCTCTGAACGGGTGAGAGGGAGTCCCGTCTCCAATGCCCCGTTCAGCCCTCGACCTTGCTGCTGAGATGCACAAGGGAGGCCAGTTAGGGACCGTTGTGGTGGGATTTGTGCTGCGCAGGGTCAGCTGACATGAGACCCGTCAATTGGGGAGCCGCAGCCAGATGGCAGTGACCTTTGGTCGCTAGTCACCTGGCTAGGATTATAGCTGGTGATCTAGAAGTGAAAGACCCCCTTCTAGGCACTGGCCAGAAAGAGTCCTTAACAATGCTGACATTTCCCTGATCAGCATCAAGGAGAGGGAGACCCCAGGGGAAGCCTCTCATCGTCCCTCACCCTTGCTTTGCAGACAGAGGCAGTGGTAGGTTTATGGGGGAAGGAAGGTAGCAAAGGAAAGATATTTACACTCTCCAGGCCTGGCTATTGCTTGGGCCCTGCAGAGTAACAGCTAGTACAGCTTCATTCGATGAAGAGATAGGAAGAGAGGAGTGATGGCAACAAACTCCTTATGTGACCTGAGGCGTCTTATTTGGTTTCAATGGGAGTTAGGAGCTGTGCCTCTGGGCTTCAGGTCCCCACCTGTACAGTGGAGATGCTAGCCCTGTCCTGCCTCCCCGGGATGTGTGAGGGGAAATATAGTGAGGACTGTCAGGTGCTCAGATACTATGGTGATGAAGGCCATATAAGTACCTTAGAAAGAGCCGGGGATGGACCGGGAGATAGCTACCAAGCTTCCCTCCAAAGATGTTGCAGCCTTGACTTAGATTAAATCCTTTGGCTCCTGCAGTGTGGAAGGGAGATTTGTACAGACATGTGGCATGCAATGACTTCATTTCTTGGCCCTTCCTCTGCCAGAGACGTGTGGATTGGTTTCATGACCTGGGCACAGAGTAAGTTGTGAGATGGGAAGCCCTGTGCTAGCTACCTCTGACCGCTGCACTCCCCTGACTTTACTGAGGCCTATTATAGTTGTTGTTAACACCTTGCAGTGGGGCAGCTGCCCCACTCCAGGAGAAGGGCTTAAAACAGCCCTGCAAAGGGCTGTGGCTGGGATCAAGCCAGCTCCCAGGCTGAGTGGGCAGAGCAGCCACCGGTGTGGCTGCATCAATTAGGGCCCAGCTGGCCCTGATAAAAGGGCCTAGAGTTTGGTGGCGAGACAGTCTCCTTCTCTAGCTGAGGAGACAGATGGGCCTGGCTGCTGGGAGCTTAATAAGGTACCTAGGGTGGTACAGGATAGGAGGAGCTGGGGAGCTCTGGCCTGGATACCCTGAGGCTGCAGGGCCTAGGAGATGGCCCAACAAAGGGTACTGGGGTTGCAGGGGGCAGCCCACGGCTCTAAAGGCAGAAGCAGCAGGGCAAACCCTCCTTGCTGATGATGAATGGCAATGACACTGCAGTCTGCCCCAGAGAACGGGGGGTAAGTGGTGACTGGCAGTTGCCTAGACTGAGGCAAGGTGGGGATAGTGGGGATAGTTCCCCAGGGAGGGCGGGGGGACCCAGAGCTAGACTGTGGGGTTACTGCAGGGGTGCAGCACGCTAGGGAAGAGGGCACCGGGGGTCCAGGGAGGGACACTGGGTCAGCAGCAAGCAGACTACAGCCTGCAGAGGGTGTTCGGGACGCTGGAAGAGCTAATTCTGGGACAGACCAGCTGGAGGTGCTGCGGTGGGAGTCGCTGCTCTGCTATACACCTCCATGAGCCAGTTTCAGCAAAGCAGCCCCAAAGGGTAATTGAGGGTTGTCCCTTTAAACTGCTACACAGAAGGGGCTCCAGGGATGCTGCTGAAGTCTGAGAAGTGCAGACAAGGGGCTGTACAATGCTACTAGGTGCCCCCAGCTGAGGGGTAGCTGCCTAGGCTAGCGAGAATCCAACCAGTCAGGTCCAGTGGACTGCAGCTGAGGCATGAGAATCATGGGAAGGTCATTAGAAGTAATTTCCCCCCCCCCCAGCCCATAATTTCCCCCGGTGATTCCTGCATCTGGCCCAATGCCTTGTGTTTGAGCTAGCGTGTATCCTTCTGAAGACATCCACTCTTGATGAAAAGACGCCAAGTGACGGAGAATCCACCATATCCCTTGGTCGATATTGTGGCAGTTAACGGCCCCCGGTCAAAAAAATGGCCCCTTATTTCCAGCTGTAGCCATGTGCTCGCTGTAACTTCCCTCAGTGGCCTTACCTGGGGATTGAGTTCGATGTCTGGCTGCTGCTGATCCAGTGACAGTGAGAACGGGTGCGAGCGAGGGGAGGCCAAAGCGTTGTTTAAGGCTGAGCTGCAACAAGTCTAAAGCAGGTGTGAGTCTGGAAACCAGGCCAAGGAGTCCGGGGAGGGGCCTCGGGGTTGAACTTTACCCGCCTTGGCTTGTTCCCAGTGGTTTCCCATCACCGATAATGGTGGGATACTTTGGTTTTCAGGTGCAGCTTGCACATTTCAGCCCTTCCCAGTGGCTCACACTTCCACCCAGGACTGGCCAGAGCAGGGTGTACAGTGTGCCGATCGGTATCTCCACAAGGCGCATTGTTGGAGGAACAACGTGTGACTGCCTTCCCAGGCACAGACGCTGCTCCCAAAGGGGTGCTGCAAATGGCTGTAAGGGATCAAATGGACACGGAGCTCTGAACCTCCCCCTGGGGACTGATCTTTATCTTCATTGCAGCTGCCGTTCTCAGCTTCTCACGGCCCCCAGGCACCAGTCAGAGTCAGGCTCGGGCTGCTCCAGCTCATCAGCCTGAAAGGAATCCCCCCTCCGCTACTCCGATTCAGCGAGCTGAAGATCAGTGATGTGGCAATCCTATTGGCACTGGGCCTCCCGGGTCACTGCCTGCTGGTGGGCCTGGACGGGATATGGAGGCCACTGCCAGAGCCCACTGGGGGTGGGGGGGCAGCTATCGTCCCATTGGAAGGCTGTGGCCACAGCAAACCTAAGGCATGTGCTCTTTGCAGGTCAGTAAGCAGAGCAGGACTCTGAACAGAGCGAACGCTGGGCTCTTGGATACAGTGCAAGGTGGGAGAAGGCCTGGAGAACTGGGTGATGCACCTGGGAGTGCAAAGATTGGGCTCCTAATCCTCACCAGGGCAGACAAGTGAGACAGGTGTACCAGGGTTCCGAGCTCAGGCCCCGTCCCGTCGTAACATCTGTGTAAATAAGTAAATGGGAGTGGCTGGTGCCCCAGTGAACGTAACATTCCAGGGCCCCAAATTGCTCCTGATAAGCCTGGTCCTGATTCTGCTACTGCCTTGCTGTTTGACCTGGAGTGAATCCTGGTCAGACAGAAGTCAACGGTTGCACTCACACTAGTGTGGCCCTTTAACTCATGGAGCCGCTCCTTTGCCGTCTGTGAGGAGGAGGATGACACTTACCGCTTGTGCAGGCCTGGCGTGAGACTAGCCCATCAGTGCCAGCCAACCCAGGATCTCAAAGCACTAAGTGTTAGTACTGATAAGCCTGGCTGTGGGGAATGGTATGAAAGAATTGTATTAGCCAGACAGAAATACAGAGCATGTTTGCCTCCTACTAAGCACCAGGAAGGCTGCTGCGATATCTCTGATTCACCATTTAGAAGCAGTGCTGTCAGTTGTTGAGTGCACTGGATGGGAAGCCAGTGACTACTCCTGGGTTCTTATCCTGACTCTGCCACTGGTCACTGTGTGGGCTTGGGCAAGTCACCTAATCTCTCTGCTTTCTCCCCATCTGTAAAATAGTGCTGATAATATTTACTTACCTACCTAGCTGGGGTTCTGTGGGGTTCACTCAGGCACCATGCTTTGGGGATGGAGTGGGGCTGCTACAGAGAGACAAAGGCATGCCAGGCAGCAAGGAGTACCTCATGGAAGGTGATTGCCTATGGGCCCCATGCAAAGTACAGTGACCCCACCCATTACGTCTGTGCAGTCTGGGACATGAGACACACAAAATACTGGGGTCTGCACCGTAACCCACCCACACTGACCCGCATAGCCGGGCCATGGCCCCAGTAACACACCCACAAAAAGCCGTGCAGGAGACTGTGGCACTCATGTCTGAAAAGGGCCTTCGAGCATGCAAGGCGTGAGGGGATAGCAGAAGCCGATGCAGGTGCCAGGCAGCAAGACAGCTGAGTTGAGTCACACAGCATGGTTTGCGCTGTTTAGGCCAGGAAAGCGCCCACCCTGGTGCCTGTAGAAGATGTGAATTCCTGCAGGGTGATAATGCATCCCTGTCTAGCAAACGTGTGGGATCTCTCAGATGAGGGAACCTGCCATGTTCAGAGGTCTTGTTCTAATCCCAGCAGGAGCATGGGCACAGACTTGTTGACTTTTTCAGCCCAGGTGGTTTTTAAATGGTCTTCAGATTTCTGGTGTATTTAGTGATGGTGAATGCTGCTAGACTGGTACTCCGGGAAGCTGAAGTCCTGGTTAGCCATAGCCACAGGCACGGTATAGAAACCTAGTTACATAGCTAAAACAGGCACAGGAGAAGCAGCTGTACTGCAAACTTCCTTCACCAAGACTCAAAAAAATAATAGCAATTGTTTTTTAAGTACATCAGAAGCAGGAAGCCTGCTAAACAACCAGTGAGACCACTGGATGATCGAGATGGTAAAGGAGCACGCAAGGACGATCAGGCCATTGTGGAGAAACTAAATGAATTCTTTGCATCGGTCTTCACAGATAAGGATGTGAGGGAGATTCCCAAACCTGAGCCATTCTTTTTGGGTGACAAATCTGAGGAATTGACCCAGATTGAGGTGTCATTAGAGGAGGTTTTGAAACAAATTGATAAATTTAACAGTAATAAGTCACCAGCACCAGATGATATTCACTCAAGAGTTCTGAAGGAACTCAAATGTGAAGTTGCAGAATTACTAATTGTGGTATGTGAACCTATCATTTAAATCAGCTCCCGTATCAAATGACTGGAGGATAGTTAATGTGACACCAATTTTTAAAAAGGGCTCCAGAGGTGATGCTGGGAATTACAGGCCGATAAACCTGACTTTAGTAATGGGCAAACTGGCTGAAACGATAGTAAAGAACAAAATTGTTAGACACACAGATTGAACATAATTTGTTGGGGAAAAGTCAACATGGCTCTTGTGAAGGGAAATCACGCCTCACCAATCTACTAGAATTCTTTGAGGGGGGTGAAAGGGGATCTCTCTATCTTATCTATTTACCTATCCAATTTCAAACACTCCCACCACTCTGGGATCTAGGTGCCATCTCTAAATGGGATCAGGAAGAGTCACCCTCTGAGCATATAAGAACAAACCCCAAGACTTTTGCCTTTACCTCAGACTGAACTTAATCTAGTTTTAGTAACTGTTTTAGTGATTTGAAAAAGTTCATGGAAAATATCAACCTACCAAGACTGTAATTGTCTTTGATCTTCTGATCTCACAAAGCCCAGGCAATAGTATTTCTCTAGCACCTGCCATCCTGTGAGTTCTGCATAGCAGGGATTTTGTCTTTGTACTGTCTGTAAATCACCCAGCATGCTCTTGGTGGTATGTAATCCTAATGCTGGTGGAGTGGGAAGTCCTACAGAAACCGTAGATATAGCAGGCATCACTGCACTCTGCACTGAAATGCAGCCTCCTCTGGAGTGGGAGACGGCAGCAATTGAACTCCATAAAGCAGCAGTGCACAAGAATGTAGAGCGGACGGTGAAGAAGAACATGACATCCAGTTGAAACTGCAGGAGAGAATTTTGGTAGAGGGAATATGGGGCCAGGTTTTCAAAATGCCCATGATTAGAGATGGGTTTTCAAAAGGGCTCAGCTTCCATGTAAATAAGGGCCAGATTGTCAAGTGCCCACACTCAACAACTCCCATTGTGACATTTATTGTCATCTGGAGAATGATGGGAAAACTGAGGCAGAGAGAGAGAGAGATGTAAAATCCTATAGGAACAGAAATCAGGTCTGTCTCCTACCCTATATTCTAACTGCATGGCTAGCCTTCTGATTGTGTTCTGTCTACGCTAGACACCATAACCCTGTTTGCAGAAGTTGGTCTTTAGACATGGCATTCCCAGGGCAATTAAAACAGCCTCTCTGAGGATCTCTCCTGACTATTTTGCCCAGCCTTGTCCATAACAGGTCTCTGCCTCATTCCCAGTCCCGGATAAGCTTTGTTGAGTCAGTGCACTGGGGAATCCACGTTCCTCCAGCTAAGCGCAGCATGCTGTGGGTAATAAATTATCTCTGTTGCACATTGTTTTCATACTTTGCTGCTATGCTTTTTCCAGCAAGCTGATTATGTCACTCATTAACCTCCCAGGTCTCCTTATTTCCTTTATGCAAAGAGCTGGCTTTTGTTAGTTCAGCACGTTCATATTTCGGCCATACAGCAAGAACAAAGAGCCTCCGCTAATTCCTTTCTGCTTAGTCACACTGGAGTCACGTAGACGACAGTTACCAAAATTGGTACAGAAGGTTGCCAACCGCAAGCCTCCAGCCCAGCTGTGTGCGGTGGGATTTGCATATCAGCCAGCCAGGGAGAAGGTTCAGGCACAAGGAGCAGTTACCGCAGAAGCTGTTTTTGTTCATTTCTATGAGCGAATGTTTGTAAAGTCAGAGCCTTTCCCAAAACAAAGGAGATAATCCTCCCACCTGTCCTGTCTTCCCCAGGAGTGTTTGCCCTCCCTCAGCTCTTATGGCAAGGCCAAACTAAGGAAGTATCTCAGCGGATTAAAACACAGGTTTTTCAGATGACCACCCAGAGGAGTTTGCTCCTTGATGGCTGAAGAAGGTGGAGCACTGAGACTATCCTGGGACCTTCCTCAGCCCTACCAGCCCCAGTGCAAGTATCATGCCTGCAGTCAGCTGTCCATTCCATGATCATCTGATCTTGGCCGAGGTTAACGCAGACGCTGTGTAGTAGTACGGCTCAGCAGAAAGCGGCTGTTTGTGTCCGTGTGCCCAGCAATCTCCAGAAAGAATCCTCTTTGCTACATCCGAGGCCTAGTTCTTCTCCATTGACAGGGACATTGCAGCTGCAGGAAGCATGTCTGAACTATGCAAGAGTCTCCTTAAGCAGGCACGCTCCTTGCATTGATTCATTGCATGCCGTGCATTGTCCTTGCATGCAGTGGGAAGGAGTGGTGAGTTGACAGGATGCTCTACTATAAGCAGAGGAGATGGGGACATGCAAGAATGTAATCTGAATAATGTGATATTGTGATCTCATGAACTTCCCAACTGTTTTCCTGGTATGAAGTGAGAGTTTCCAGTTGAGGTGGGCCATAGATATCATACCCGGACATGGTCACTGGGTCCTCTTCCCATGTGGAAAACCAGGCCCTCCCATGCCATTAATATTATCACCAACCCCAGCTGCTCACAAATGATAAGGCATGCCCCCAAAATCATGAGCTTGTCTTGAAAAGAATAAAGTTTTAAAAATCACTACGTTTTGGGTTTGTTTGCTTTTGCCTTCTGGCTTTCAAATCATTAGGATTCATGTTTTCCAACTTTTATCCTCAACCATGAGGACTAGAGCACTGAGATTTCACATGACTCCAGTAGCTGAGGCTTTAAAAATGCCAAATGTCAAGCGCTTTGTCATCAAATTTCAACTGTTGGCACAACCACGTTTACTGGCCAGGCCAGTGCCCCAAATCAGGACCCTGACTCAGCCCAGCCGTGTTATCCTTGCGTTCTGGCCTGCACAGGACAGCAGATTTCTATGGCTAAATTGCTGAGATTTAATGAAAATAACAGTGACTGTGCACAGAGTCTACCAAGCTGAGCCACTCCAGAAGATGGCACCCTGCTCGCTCTCCGAAATGCTGCTATCCTGCCTGCAAGCCTCTTGAGGAGAATCCTTTCTTAGGCCTTGTCAGCACTGCCAAATGAGGTGTGTTGCTTACCTCAGGGTAACTGTTATGCAGCAGCTCTCTTGAGGCAAAACCACAGCAAAGACCAGGCACTTGAGTTTTACTGTGAGGTAATCTAGGCCCAGCCAGCACTAGCTGCCCTGGACATGGCTGACCTCCCCCTCGGAGTAAAACTAAAGTACTTGCTCTGCTCTGCGTTCTTCTCTCAGGACAGCTCATATACATTAGTTACTGTGACACTTCCCAGGGGGTACCCAGGGCTGTGAGGCACCTCACTACCACCTGGCCTTAGCATGAGGAAGCTTTGTTTGGTCCCGCCAGGGTCAAGTCCCCGATGCCCCCAGCCACAGACACCACAAGCACTGCTCTAGGCCTACGCAGACCCTGTTCTCTCTCTCCAGGTTAGCAATCAGCACGCTCCAGCCTCCGAGCCTTCTGAGCTTCTCCCTGGGGTCTCCAGCCCCTGCTTCGCTGCACATTCACAGAATTTACAGATTTGCTGCTTCCAAAGAAACAAGACACCCCAATTTACCAGATCCACCTCAGATCAGCACTTCACTTAACTCACAGCACTTAGACATGTTTATAGTGAAATCAAATATACGTTTATTTAACAAAGCACAGAGACTCAAGCAGTAGAACATATACATATTGGAAACAAATGGTTACATATAAAATAAAATCGTAAGAGGCATTCTAGAACCTAATTCACTAGATACTCTCATGTCTCCTAGATCAGTGGCTCTCAACCTTTTCAAACTACTGTACCCCTTTCAGGAGGCGGATTTGTCTTGCATACCCCCAAGTTTCACCTCATTTAACAACTTTCTTACAAAATAAGACATAAAAATACAAACTTGTCACCACATGCTATTACTGAAAAATTGCTTATTTTTGCATTTTTATCATATAATTATAAAATCAATTGAAAGATAAACATTGTACTTACATTTCAGTGTACAATATATAGAGCAGTATAAACACGTCATTGTCCGCATGAAATTTTAGTTTGTACTGACTTCCCTGGTGCTTTTTATGTAGCCTGTTGTAAAACGAGACAAATCTCTAGAGGAGTTGATGTACACCCTGGAAGACCTCTGAGTACCCCAGGAGTGAGTGTACCCCTGTTGAGAACCACTAGTCTAGAGCAATGCTTACTCAATGTCCTTCCAGCGTTTTACAAATGGGCTTTGCTGTGACCCCTTTTCATCAGACAGACATGCTGTCAGCTTGTCTGCTAGGTGAGGGACCCCTTGTGGGCCTTTGCCTTCCAAGATAAGCAGGTCCCAGTCATCTTCATTCAAAAACAGGCCTCCCCTGCCCTTGCTGTTTTATTTGTTCACTGTAGCTTTTCTTTCTTGCAGATTTTGCAACCTTTCGACTGGCACCTATCTGAGGGTGCAAACAGACCTCCAGTGTGAAGCCTACAGCACATGTCTGATAAGCATTTGTTACCTCCTGCCTGAAAGGAATGTCTGAGGTATGTCTCCTTCTAGTGACCTGTGTTAATCCAAGACCTTAAGAACATAATTTTCAGTACAGACACCCAACTCCTTCACTATTATCTGCACCGCATTTCCCAATGGTTATGATGACCAGGAGGGTACTGGACCGCAGTAGATCCCTCACATGCCTCTACCTTGATGAACCATTACACAGCTATCGGACCCAAGATCCCTGTAAAACATTATGGACCCCCCGTACCCTCTGCCAGCTGGCACCAACAGAGCCCTGGGTCACAGCCACCCTGAGATTTAAAAAATGCTTTATTTTTTTTGGCAGGGAAGCCAAAGCCTGAAAGGCACAGTCCCTAGGCACTCTAATATAGCACAACACAGCAGTGTTGGTGGTAACAGAGGGCACGTTCCCTTTATTGCATAAGCACAAATGGTGGCAAACTTACAAAAAAACCCAACCATCCCACCAACTTTCACTCCCTTGGATGGTGGGATTTCATGGCCTTTAGAATTTTTGGTTCCCCCCTGCCCCTTGGCTATTGCTGCTACGCTCCCCCAGGACTTGGTGTGACATGGCCCAGAAAGGCATTTCTCCTAAGCTCACATCGTGCCCAAGTCCTTTGGGTATTATGAGAGTTGAACAGACACCAACCTACCCCAGGACATGAAGCTCTGCAAAATAACCTTGTGACATGTGGGCTGTTCAGCCCTGGTGTCTCGTGTTTGTACCCGGAGGACCTTTGTCAGATCTTGAATGAATCGTTTCACAATTGCAGTTTCTTCCACTGCCTTTAGGAGTCCACGCTTGCCATTAATTGCTCCCCGTGTACAGAAGTTTTTATGGAAGTGCCTAATATTTTGGCAGGTTCACCTTTCTTTCCTTCTTTCCTTCTTTTTTTTGCTTGCATCAATCATCATAATATCTGGTCGTCACATATACAAATAAATCACCCCTCTGGACAGCCACTGCCTGTCTGAGAGCTCATACTTTCCACACCTCCCTCATTGCACTATTAACATAAGTGGATCCTCCCACATGTGCTTCTGGATCTGCTTATCCCTCTGGCATAGCTAAGCCAAAGCTTCACTACATTATACCCAGACAACCCCTCTATTTGGCATTGGTGAGGCCTCATCTGGAATACTGTGTCCAGTTTTGGGGCCCTGACTATAAGAGGGATATGGAAAAACTGGAAAGAGTCCAGAAGAGGGCAACAAAAATTATCAGGGGACTGGAGCACATGACTTACAAGGAGAGGCTGGGGGAGCTCAGATTGTTTAGTCTACAGAAGAGAAGAATGAGGGGGGTTTTCACAGCTGCTTTCAACTACCTGAAAGGGGGTTCCAAAGAGGATGGATCTAGACTGTTCTCAGTGGTACCAGATGACAGAACAAGGAGTAATGGTCTCAAGTTGCAGTGGGGGCGGTTTAGATTGGATATTAGGAAAAAAAATTTCCCTAGGAGGGTGGTGAAGCACTGGGATGGGTTACCTAGAGAGGTGGTGGAATCTTCTTCCTTAGAGGTTTTTAAGGGCAGGATAGACAAAGTTCTGGCTGGGATGATTTAGTTGGGGATTGGTCCTGCTTTGAGCAGGGGGTTGGACTAGATACCTCCTGAGGTCCCTTCCCTCGATCCACTCTGTCCCACCGCGAGGAACTCAGAGCAGGGGCTGACTCCCAGCAGTACAAGAAAGTGAAGCACAGGGAGTAAAATGAAAGCTGGAAGTAGCCCTAATTTTGGAAACTGAACACCAGCACTGGTGATTCCAGGTCATTTGATCAAAGCCGGCTTCAAAAGCCTTTCCTCCGGGTTATTTAATTAACTTACATTAGGTCGAGATTTTCCAAGAGGACTAGTGATTTTGGATGCTCTGTTCTTGGATGTTTGGCCTGATTTTCAGAAATCACTAAGCACGCACCCTCTGAAAGCCCCCCACCTCCTGAAGGTATCTCCAGTGGGGCTCCCAAAGTGAGGGCAGCCAGAACCAGCAGTTACTCGAAAATCTGGGATATTATCATTTTTTAGAAAAAAGCCCAATCCCCTTTATCCAAGGTCCTGGGCCCAGGGGAACCTTAGAAAATGTTACAAACAAGAACACCTCTGGGGTACTGCCCCACCACCCCAGAGAACAAAACTCAAACTGCCATCCCTAGCCACTCCATTGCACATCCCAACCCATTGCTGGGCTGTGCACTGAGCCCCTGAACAAACTGAGTCTCTGATGGAACCACAAAAGGGCTCTAAGTTGCAGCTGGCCCCCAGAAACCAAATCTTAGGTGTGTTGACAAGCTGGGCTATTTACTGCCGCAAGTATTGCCACCAACACACTCCTGCCCCACCGCACGTGCCCCACCCCCGCCTTCTCCCACATGTCTTAGGCACTCTGTGCTCTCCAAGTTTCCCACCATAAAATTGTTCTTTCTATACCTTCCCTACCCATCTGTCTGGCCCTACAAATATTCTTCACGTGGCACACACACAATCTATTCTTCCCCGTGCACTTGCTCTTTCAGCTGTATGTAAAGAACTGCGTGGCGAGCCTCGATGCAAACAGCTACCACAGTGTGTGGCACTAGGTAAGTATGATGACTGTTTCCGTAGACAGCAGCACTAAATCTCTAAGGTCTCTGTTGTCTACTGAGTCAGGCAGCCATTTTGTGTTCACTTCATTGCAGATTGTCACAGACACCATGTTCCTTTCTTCTTTTGTTCTTCTGCTCTGTAGTAAAGCTCCTTCTGACTGAAAGCACCTCTTTGCTCTATGTGTACGAAGAAAGATAAATCACACCAGCTAAAGATGAGTCTAACGAGGAGACACCCGGTGGGTCAGTCCTGTATAAACTATTCCTACTACTAAACACAGGGTAGTAGTCTGAATCTGGGATGCTATCAAACTCTGTTTGCCATTTGCCAACGTTATCAGTGTTTGTGTCTGCTCAGTTATGTGTCCTTCAGCACGCTACTGAATGCTTTCTAAATGTCATGAAATGACCAGGACAAGTGTATTGTTTTAGGAAGGAGGAGTACAGTTTGCGGACGATGGGGAATGTTTACCAGGAGAGAATATGTACAGCCTGTGTGACCTTTAGAGGGTAGTAGCAAAAATACTAGTATTAAAAAAAAAAAAATGTGTGTTTGCCCTCTTGTAACGTACTTCATGTGAGGAGGATGTAGCCAGCCTAGGAATTTATACAGCCACCACTACCGAGCACCTGCCTCACCATCTTCAACATATTTATCCTTGCAACGAGAGCTGGGAGACATTTCTTTTGCACAAAACATTTTTTTTCTGAAGAAAAACGCGGTTTGAGTGACACTGAACTGTTTTGCAACTTCATGTTGCTTTTGCCAAACTGTTTTGGTTAAAAAAAAAACCCCAATCCCTTAAGAATTCCAAGAAATATCAAAATATTTTGTTTTTCAGTTCAAAACAAGACTATCCTTTAATTTTATGTTTAGAAAAAAGAAAAAAAATTAATGGACAAAATTGAAACAAAACATTTTGATTTTTGTCAAAATGATTTTTTTTTACCTGAAATGTCTTTTTTCAATGTCTCACTTCACCAAAAATGTAGAAATTTTTTTTTGACCCATAACATTTTTTGTGGACTTATCAGCGAACTGAAAATATTAATTATTTACCCAGCCCTACTCACAACAGCTCCCCTTTCCCCTGTAAAGCTGGGCAGTGCTATTGCCCCCACTTTACAGAGGAGAAGGTGAGGCCCAGCGCTGCTAAGTATGTGGCTAAGACATCTCCATATGTCTGACATTAAGCTAACCCAAACCAGTGGCTGCTTTAGAGACTTGCTCAAGATCCTGATGGCTGTGGGTGATGTCCCACTAAGAGGAGGCAGGGAGTAGTGATGGAAGCAGGAAAACTCCTCGCGGGGTGGGATTTGGTGAGGAGGAGGAGCATAGCACAGCAGCACAGAGGAAACTAAGAGACCAGGAATGGCTAGGAGCAGAGCTCAGCAGGCAGAGGATGGAAGGAGCTGGAATGTGCCCTTGGTGCTGGCACCTCTCTGAACCACCTGCTGTCTTGCCCTGCAACTCACAGCCTAATTATTCTCCCATCCCTGGCAGTCCGTGTTACTCATGGAACATGGTGTGGGGCATTCCAGGGCCAGCACCATGGAGCAGATCCCCACAGAGCTCTGAGGAAGCTGAGATCTGGCTCCAAACTTTGTGGCTCAGACCTCTCCAGAGACCTTTTGCTTATTGTTGTCTATTTTCTAGCCAAGATGTCCTCATAGTTCTCCTCATTTAAAAGCCCAGACAAAGGAGGTCAGAGCCCTTCCCGGAGTTCCTCAAAGAGAGCAAGGAGGGGAAGTTGGCCTGAGTGAGAATGCAAATGATTCAGTCTTTCTTTTCTTTATGACCACAGAAAGCCCCTCTGAAGGGAATCTGGTGACTGGCTGTGTGTGAGAAACCAGTGGCACTGGAAGGACTGCAGAAGTGGGAGGGCCAGGAAACCAAAACAGTTGCAGAGTTTCTCAGATGGGTGCTGGAGATGCGGGGGGAGGGGGGCAGGGATGTAAAGGCGGGGGCGTCTTGGCAGAGGTGTAACAAGGTGGGGTGCCCACCCTCTTGGCCCCTGACTGGAATTGGGTGGTGTGAGAGATGAGACTCTTCCCTACTGGCATGACAGGGGAGTGGTAGGCCAAATCTGAACAAGTGGCATGGCACCCTGGTGCATGGGATCGCAACCCCCCTCAACGGTGACATGTTTTATTTGCTTAGGGCCCACCATCATTTCCAGCCCTTCCAGCAACGCTGATTTCTAACAGCTTTTTCTGAAGCATCTGGTGCTGGCCAGCCAGACACAGGAAACTGGCTAGATGGACCCCGTGTCTGAGCCAGCCTAGCAACTCCTAGGTATTTAATTGCTACTAGTTTTGTTGGTATTATTTACAACAATCTCATTGTTGCCTTGCACTCTCCCACCTGCTTGTTTTATCCAACGGTCCCTGCTCATCTTACACTGGGATTGTGAGCGCTTCGGGGCAGGGACTGTTTTATGCTTATGTGTTTGGACAGCGCTTAGCACAAAGGGTTCCTGGTGCGTAGATGGGATTGTAAATAAATAAATGAATAACACCAATAATTCACTAATAATGACCTGATACCATGATCCCATTCAGAAAGTGGTGTTATTATGGTTTAAAGGTGACACATACATTTTTATCTCTTCTTTCCTCTTTTGATTTTCCCTGAAAAATATATTTAGTCTTAAAAAGCAGGTATCACTTTCTGGCTTTGCCATACAAACAAATATTTACCCCCCAAAACTCCAGACCAAAGAATGAACCAGAGAAAAAGAGAATCACAATTAATAGAAGCTGGTGACCCGACAGACGCTAGACACTTAGAGGACGTCAGCAATGAGTTAAGTGCCCCATTAGCTGGGTGGACCTGCTTTCATTATGTGCTGAATGTCGCTGTGTCTGTGACTTGAACCAGGATGCCAGGGGAGCACAAAGGGATTCTCCTGTCTCTCAGGGATTGTAGGAGCTCTGCTGAGCTTGTCTCGGCTGGAAGTTGCTGTTTTGCATACCTACAAGCTGTACTCATGCACTTGCTGCAATGCTTTGGCATCTTAAAGCAGCGAGAGATAGAAGTCAGCCCAGCAGTAGTGATTAATTGTAGTATACCCGACTGTAATTACAAATTCCAGGTCACTCATCACCTTGGCTGGCTGAGGACAGCTCTGCAATCAGGGTGGAGTGACTCAGGCATCCACATGAAAGGGCTCCAATGAACACCCAGCTTACCAGGAATGTCTTCATGGGGCTGTCTAAACATACACTCCATGCTTCTTTTATTGCCCTTTGGGCAAAAAGTGTATGTAATGAGACAAACACCCAGGACAGATTTGTAACTGACATTCAATTTAACTCCATTAAGCACTTTACTTCTTACCTACAAATATTTCCCTACGGCTCAACTTTTCCATGCATGGAAAAAGAGTCGGTATTAATTTGCCTGACACACACCCAAAAAGACGAGCACAAAGGCTCAGTTACATGGTGCCTTTTTTGTTTGTGTAATTTATTTTGAGAAGGGGGATTGTTTACATTGAAAAGTTCAGCAAACCTCTTAGCGCTGGGAAGATTGCCAATTTTTACCAGCTCCCATCTCCTCCCTAAGCCTGGATCTGGCTGTTGGAGGAGTCGGCAGTTCTGCACTGGGGAAGAACATGGTGTTCTACTTGGTTCTGTGTCTGGAACTTCATTCCTAGGTGCTTCATTCCAGACTCAGTGGATACAGCTGGCTCCCTGGTCATTGTCTTACACTGAGACTTCCTAATGGGGAACAGCATCATCAGAAGGCCCTTTATTATTGAGGTTCAAAAAACAAACCAGCTGGTTCTTAGCTGATGATATGAAAGATCATTCTGTGATGGAATCTCCAGGGCGATATTTTACTAGACTTGACACCTCACTAATATGGGCCAATGGGTTGTAATGGACAAGCTGCCCCTAGCAGCACTAGCTTAGGGATCGCACAAGGGGGGCCTGAGTGCCAAGTTTGTTGGTGGACGTATAACTGATAGTGGATTGGAATGCGGAATTGGAATTGCCAGACTGGATCACATCCAAGGTCTATCTAGCCCAGGATTTTGGTTCTGAGAGTGGCCAGCACCACTTGCTTCAGAGGAATGTATAAGAACCCAGAAGTAGATGATGTAAGGTAGGATGATCTGCTCCCTCCACTCCTGCCCTGGTCTCATCCCAATCTCTAACAGTCAGATACTGGCTTAAGCCCTGATGCACACGGTTTAATATCCCTTCTGGAATTTGTTAGCACTGAGGATGGATGTTTCACAAAAGGTACCAAATGGCCAGATTTTGCCCAATGCTTCCTGGTTGGATTTGAACTTGTGGCCTAGAGGCAAAAGGCACTAGTTTCCCTTTATTAAATAACTAATTACTAACTAAATATCACTGATATAACAGGCTGATAAACCTCTTAGACGAATCTCAGATAGATAATCTAATAATGTCATAGTCCTCACAGCCATTCAGTGCTCCTGTTCCTCCCACTTTTAATTTACATCTTTTCCGGGATGTGGGTTTTCATTAACTGTTACTTAAATTCCAGCCCTTCGGCTCTTTGAATGCCGAAGCACATAGCGTACCGGGCCTGTTCGGGAAATGCAGTTCCCTGGCGCTGCCAGGCTGCCTCCTTGCACCATGTGTGCCCCAGTCTTTCCAATGACATCCAGAGCCAAGTCCAGCCTTGGTGTAACTCGTAGTCTGTGGCAAGGGGCACAAAGTTACTGCGCTCTACTGCAAGGGCAAATGAAGGCTGCGTGTGGGTGCAAAGGTAAGTAGTTAGTACAGCCCTCTGCATGGGGCAGTAGCAGGCCTGAAGTGCCAGCATGCCCATTCAAACCTGCAGGATATGAGGTGGAGCTGGTTACAGGTGGAGAACAGGTGTGTCTGAGGAGTCAAGGGGTTAAGACCACTGAGGCCTGGTCTACACCTAAAACTTAGGTTGAGCTAGTTACATCGCATACAGCTGTGAAAAATGCCATGTCCTATGTGACATACTTAGGCCAACCAAACCCGCACTGTAGACGCAGCTGGGTCGATGGAAGAATTCTCCCACCTGGGGAGGTGCACTAACTCCACTGACGGAAACCCCCTTTCTGTTGTCCTAGGCAGCACGTACACCGCGACGCTAGAGTGGCCCAGCTGCAGCCCGGTAGCTGTGCTGCTGTAGCATAGACTTACCTGTAGCTACATACACCCCTCCTTCAGTCCTAATACTAGGTAGTAGTCACTTGGCAGCTATCCAGCTGCACTCTTGTTCATACAGGCTTGGGGTCATCCCTGCCATGCTCAGCACCTTTGGACCTGCATGTGCAAAGCCCAGCATCTGCTCAGGGCAGGATCAAACCCCTAGAGGAGGAATGGAATCTCTGGCCCTGACAAATATACAGCAGGAAACGCTACACAGGTCCTTGTGAGCTGCTTTACAGACAGTGTGAAATATAAGGAGACAGGTCCTTAGCTGTTGTAATTGGTGAAGCACCACAGAAGTCTACAGAGCAGCAATGATTTACAACTGCTGGCAATATAGCTCTGAGACTTCTCCAAAAGGAAATGTGATTTCGTGTGTCTTCCTGTGCTGCCTTCAAACAGGACTTCAGTGGGGGAAGCCAACTGTGGAAAAGTTTTGCAGTTTTGCTACTGTACCTAAAGGCCAGCACTTTGGCTATGTGCTTCCATCCTTCTTGGAGAATTTTGCCCAGTTACGTCACCCCATTGTTCCGGCGAGTTCCAAGCACATGCCAGTATCCCTTCCTCTCAGTGGTTAAACTGTTCTCCTGTTTGTTCCTTCTTGCCTCTAGATACAACATTTCATGAAACTGCACGGGGTGTCCCTTTTCTTAAAACACTTTGTCCTTTTCATCACATCTGCCTGAAACTCCTTGCAACAAGGTGGGGAAATGTACTCCTATGGCCAGAAGGGAAATGAAAAATAAGAGGAGCCAAAGTCTGGTGCAAGCCAGAGGCAGGAGGCAGAAGCTAAAGTCTGGTGCAAGCCAGTCATGAATTTAGGACCCAGGAGCAATTTGGCTGGTGGCTTTGTTTAGACTCATTCCCCCTGACTCCTTTCCATTGCTCCTCTTAGTGATTTGGGTGCTGATGGGATTCGCAGTGATAACTACTATTCACCCATGGAACCGGGACCATATAGGAAGCAGAAATGTAAGTGTCTGTATTTGGGGGTTAAAGAAAGCCATTAGTTCTCAATCTTTAGGCATCTAAAAATCTAGCCCTCAATGACCAACCTGCAATCACACAAGATATCTGTCATAAAGCAGGGCACTGACCCTCTAGGCCTCCTGAATCCCATGGTAACACTATAACCACTAGAATCAGAGGGGTAGCCATGTTAGTCTGGAATTGCAGAAGTGACAAAGAGTCCTGTGGCACCTTAAAGACTAACTAAAGGATTAGAGCATAAGCTTTCGTGGGCTAATACCCACTTCGT
>ML677388.1:12875257-12973383 GCA_007922305.1 Dermatemys mawii
GCATCCGACGAAGTGGGTATTAGCCCACGAAAGCTTATGCTCTAATCCTTTAGTTAGTCTTTAAGGTGCCACAGGACTCTTTGTCACTTCTATAACCACTAGGCTATCCTTCCTCCTAAGTGATAGCCTGACTCTTGGTGTAAAGGAATCCTCTGCTGATTTCTTTAGTAGTTGAACCTTTGTAAGTCTCCAGTTCCTGGCTGTGCCTGGTATTTCACACAGAGCCTTGTAGCATCTACTGTTCTCTTCTGAGTTTTCTGCACCTTAAAGCTCCTCTCTTCCAAAGAGCATTGACATCATCCCTGTAGCCTTTTTTGCGTGTGGATAACTAACATCTTTGGGTTCCTGCAGTGTGCCAGCATCCCTGATTTACCGTCTTCATTTCAAGAATATCTCCTTTCACGGTACAGTGATCAGAATCAGAGGATCATGGAAATTAGAGCCAGGAAAGACTTATTAGGTCATCTAGCTTCTAGTCCATAGCCTGAATATCTTATACTATCCCAGCCATGGCATCACTTTGCTATTACACAATACTGGAATTATAATCCGGTAACACATTTATAAATGTGTTACCGGATTATAATAACTCATTTAATGCTGCTATTGTGTTTCCTTATTGTCTTTAGAATGATTATTGCATTTATGTAAGATTAGATGTCTTAGAAACTTCCCTCCTTTACCACTGTAGGACTTTCAACATGCTTCCTTTACATCTTGGAGTTTTCTTTTACACTCATCTTTGTTTTTTCATTGTTTTTTTTCTCTCTGTTTTCACTAACATTGATGGCAGTCCCTCCTCCCTGTCCACCTGTCTTTTCCTCTCCCACCTACTGTACAATCTTCCCCTTCCCTCCATCCTCATCTGTTATCTCCTTTCATCCCCAACTCAGTAGACGAAACTTCTCTTAAAACAGCCCTGTTCTCTCCTGCACCATATGCTTGGTCTCTGCTTCTCTATGAATAATGTGATGTTTTCCCATGACTATTCATTTGAATTTAAGTCCAGCTCTGGTCCTGCTGTATTCGTGTTCATTTCCCATAAATTTTTTTTCTTCTCACTGTTGTTCAGTGACAGTACATTTTAAGCTTGCTAAGTCAATCTGAATTCCTTAAACTCCTTCTGCCTCTTGGAAATACCTTACCACAATTAGCGGGAGTTCATGCTCACACAAATTCCACTCCAAGCAGCTCTCCTTCTTGACAGACTCTTAGTTTTCCTCGCTTTTCCTTGGGGCTCTCTGTAATGATTTTTAGTGTTTGTTACATTTTACTCAAGGCTGCGCTGGTTTACCACATTGACAGTGATACAATCAAAACCTAAATATCTTGAGCAAACAGGTAAAAGGTGACAGCCACAAAAGCTTATGCTGAAATAAACTGGCTAGTCTCTAAGGTGCCACAAGTCTTCATCGTCTCATTTAGGTACACGGTGCACTCCCTTCCCGAGAAACTTTAAAAAATACCTCCCTGGAGAACTCCCTAGTGTATCAGGACTGCCATGTAGTCTCTTCCAAATGCCCAGAGGGATCACAGCTCTTGTTTCTAGGTTTAGTCCTGTTCCCAGGGCCTGCCTGTACATCAAGATCTGGGCACCCAGGATGCAGCTACACTGAATCAGACCATTGGGATCACAGGGAGCTTAGTCCTCGATGTACATTATCCACTCCCTCTCTGGGTATGTCTACACTGCAACTAAAAACCCATGGCTGGCCAGTTGACATGGGGCTTGGGCTAAGGGGCCGTTTAACGGTGCTATCGATGTTTGGGCTCATGCTGGAGCCCAGACTCTAGGAGCCTGCGAAGTGGGAGGGTCCCAGAGCTCAGGCTGCAGCCCAACCCTGAACATCTACACTGCAGTTAAAAATACCCCTCGCCCGAGTCCAGTAAGCCTGTGTCAGCTGGCACGGGCCAGCTACGGGTGTCCAGTTGCAGTGTAGACATAGGCCCCAGCACGGGTCGGAAGGGACTTCAGGATACGTTTTTCAGACATTGTCATCTTGTATAAAATCAATTATTTCCCATTTCAAGGGCCTTGCCTTTTTTCTGGCCTTCTGCCCTGACTCTTTAGTTAAAGGGAGTTTGGGGCCAGCCTCATTCCCAGCTTGTGTCTAGCAGGCTGCTCATCTCTCAGCTGCAGGCTGCTCTCAGGCTCACAGTTTGACGAGGAGTTGCTTGCTCGTTCCACCTTTTCCGGCTGGGTTTTGTGAGAGAGTCGGAAACTAAGTGATTGGGAAGTGCCGTAGCTGATCAGCGTGTCCTGGAGGTCACGTCTCTACCAGGAAAAGAAGAAGAAATCTGTGGGCTGGGCCCATATTTTTTAAAAAACATCATGTGTGTGGCCTAACACACATGTACCAGGCTGTGCTTGGTCTATATGGACCATAAGCTTGTGAAGACCACCGTAGAAAAGGGTTCATTTAAGGTACCTTTAACAAGCTTTTCCCTGGGGCTCACTTGGCCACCTGAAGCGTCTGAAATCCATGTTAGGATTTAAAAACTAGGAACTGCACTGAACTGGGTACCAAGGGAGGAAAGTGAAAGTGAGGGAGGCCAAGGAAGGTCTGTTAGAAGACTGTGCCAGGGGATATTGATTGCGCTGGCATCACCTGTGAAGAAATACCACAGCGAGAGAGCCACCATAATCGATGGAGGGATTACCTGACGTGTCTGTGGCCCAGGAGGTGTACACTCCACACCCCAACCTCCCCCAGACTCCCTAGTGGTCAGTGTGGCCAATTTAGTTTTCTCAACCCTCCCCGTAATTTCAAAGACCCCCCTCCCCAATTTCAGTTCCTGGGGAAAACACTTAAGGTAACGCAGAGATCATCTAGCACAGGGGTCTTCAAACTTCCCCCTCCACGACCCCTTTCCACGGAGGGAAAAGTCTGGCGGCCCCTGGGGGTATGTCTGCTGAAATGCCGCCGCAGAAAGCAGAAGCTTCCGCTTTCCGCAGTGGCATGTCGGCAGGACAAAAACAGCCTCCCTGGGAGTTTGGCGGTCTCCCGGGCGTGCTCGGCGGTGGCACCAGGATCTCGCGCACCCCCTGGGGTGGGCTCGCGCACTCCTGGGGGTGCGTGCACCCAAGTTTGAAGACCATGATCTAGCAGATGTGGGGATCAGTAGTCACTGTCAGAACCTTGCTTCCTTACTCCTGATTTTGCTTAGAGACCAGACCCCCAGCTGCTCTGCTATTATGCTGTAAACTTCTCTTTTCTTTCATGTCCTCTCTCACTGGTAGTACAGACAGTATTGCTAGGAGAAGAAATCCTATGCTTATCTATGGGTTTGTGTGTGTGTGTGTGTGTACGTGTTCTACTGCCTTCCGGACAGTCAGAACAGTTCAGCAGTGTCATAGCCCCCATACTGCTCTCACAGGAGATTTGCCTTTGGCTCAGGTGTTCGGGGCTTTGAGCTTTTG
The DNA here is from genome assembly GCA_007922305.1 of Dermatemys mawii. NCBI lineage: Eukaryota > Metazoa > Chordata > Testudines > Dermatemydidae > Dermatemys > Dermatemys mawii. Next base: position 12,878,679 of record ML677388.1, read on the forward strand.
CAGAACTGGAATGCTCTGTCTAAGAGGCGGGCTGGCTTAGCTGGGATGGAGGACAACTGGGTTCTAGTCCTAGCTCTGTCACAAAGTCCTTGTGTGACTTCTGGGCCTCAGTTCCCTGGCTGCAAAGCGGGAATGATACTAGCGCCCTGTCTCTGAGCCATGAATGTGGCTGGGGTGCTCAGGGGCTAGAGAAAGCCGTGCTTTAGCAAAGGAAAGGAAAGGCTGCCCTTCGGATGCTCTTAGTGAGGGCCAGGGCCTGTCAGTGAACTGGGTGGCCAGTGGCCACCGAGGTGTTTTGCTCCCTTATGGGCCTGTCTCTCTCCTGTTTGCTCCAGTTCAGCTCCACCTGCTGGCCACAGCGGCAAGCTGCCTTCTTCCTTCCCCTTCGATCCAGGGGTCGGCAACCTTTCAGAAGTGGTGGGCCTACTCTTCATTTATTCACTCTAATTTAAGGAGTCACGTGCCACTAGGGTGACCAGATGTCCCGATTTTGTAGGGACAGTCTTGATTTTGGGGGCTTTTTATTATATAGGCTTCTATTACCCCCCACTGCCTGTCTTGATTTTTTACACTTGCTGTATGTTCACCCTACCTGCCAGTGATACATTTTAATGTTTTTAGAAGGTCTCTTTCTATAAGTCTATAACATATAACTAAACGAGTATTCTATGTAAAGTAAATAAGGGTTTTAAAATGTTTAAGAAGCTTCATTTTAAATTAAATCAAAACACAGAGGCCCCCGGACCGGTGACTGGGACCCGGGCGATGTGAGTGCCACTGAAAATCAGAAAATCAGCTGGCGGGGCCCCAGGTTGCCTACCCCTGGATTACAGCATCGTGCAACCATGAGGCTCCATCAGAAAGGCCTTTGCCTCAATTCAAAAGGCTCTAAAGGTGAAGTCATGACAGGTGAAAAAAAACTATTCAAGCCAACCTGCTCCAGAGCAAGGGCCTTGTCTGGACCTGGGGGGAGGCTTCCCCGGCTACACCGGGCAGGGCTGAAAAGAAAACCAGCTCCACTCCAGAGTGTGTCTGCAGGCTCTGAACAGTTAACAGCAGCCAGGGGATTTATTCCCCCCACGCCCAACCCCATGGACGTGTCTGTGGTTTGCACGATGGTTTGCCAGGTCTCTTTAGTGGGGTGCTGCTTATCTCCGACCCCCAAAGGTCTGGCGCCTCCGGTCTCTGGGCCTGGCTGGATCCCCCAGCCCCCTCCCATATCCAGCTAGGGGATTGCACAACCGAACCGGTTCGCAGCCTGCAGTTCACGCAGCTCCCTGACTACCTGAGCGAACGGGTCCCTGCGTCGCCCGGGGCTCTCCTCGGCGGACCCGTGATCTGCTCTCCTGCCTCCCCGGGGCCCGTCTCTGCGGCTCGGCACCCCCGTGGGGGAGACCTGCTCCCCCGGCCCCGAGGGATCCGCCCGCCCCCTCTGCCCCCCGCCAGCTGAAAGCCCAGCGCTCCGGGCCGGCAGAGCCCCACGTGCGGTCCCGGCTCAGTGCCCGGCGGGCGCGGGCTGACTCCGCTGGAACCGGGGCGCGGCGCGGCGCGGGGGGACCTCCAGGGGCTCCCCACGCTGCCCCGGGCCGGGCCCCTCGGCAGGAGCGCGGGGTGGGGGGGAAGCGGGCTGCCGCCCCTGGCTCGCCGCCCAGTTTCTGGTTTTGTTTTCATCGGGCCCCGTCCCATGCTGGGGGGCGGGACCGGGAGCGGGGCTGGGCGGGACGCGGCGGCCGGCGGCCCTATAAAGCACCTGCCCGGCGCGGCTCCAGCTCCAGGAGCGCTCCTGGCCCGTCTGGGGAAAGGCAGCCCGCAGCATCCCCCGCCTGGCTCGGGCTTCCCCTCGCCACCATGGGACCCCGCCCCGCGGGCTTTTTGCCTCTCGCCCTCACCCTGTGCGTCCTGCTGGGAGAAGGTGAGACCCCGGCCCCGCCGCTGCTCGGGCACGTGTCGGTGCAAGAAGGGGGGAGGCTTGGGCGGAGGCAGGTTGCATCCCCCGGCAGGTGAGCTGGGGATGAGCCCGACAGTGCCAGCTGCTCTCACCTCCCCGGAGCAGGACCCTGCCACCCACCCCACTGCCTGGTAGAAACCGTGTCCTTTCCGCCTGCTCCTCTCCGGAGCCAGGGGACCACGAGAGATGGGGGAGGCTCTTCCTAACCCCCCCCCCTTGCGATTGTCCACCCCAGACCCTGTTTCTTAGGAGCTCACCCTGCACGTTGCCCTGTTTCCTCCCCGAGATTAGAATATGTCTTGCTCGTGTGCACTAGTGACACTGCCCAGTGCCAGCGTTCACACTTGGCACGGAGCGCTCGCACAGGCAGATTGCAGCCCTCGCTTGATAAGAAGCCAAGACAGGAAAAAAAGTAAATAAACATGCGGCCGGCGAACATGCATTGAAGGCCTGTGCAGGGAGCTAGCTGCTGCTCCTCGGTGTCTTTGTTTGGGGGCCAATAAATAACCTGTGCAAGTTGCCAGTGAGTTAGTCTGCCCGGGATTGGCAGGAAAAGCAAAAAGTGCCATGGCTAGGCCACTTTCCCTTTCAAATCCCTCCTTGCTCCAGGTTTTCTAGCAAATTCCCCAGCCGAGTTATGCCAGTGCTTTTATGATAGTACCGCCTAATCAGCAAGGCTGCACCTACTGTAAAACTGCCCTGGAAACTGAAATCAATTTAATCCTTGACAGAGGTGTAATTGCAGCGTTTACATAGCATTGTGCATTCCAGGGCTCTTAAACCACGAGCATGACTGATCCATTTTTCTGCAGGCATGGGCCGTCCTCCCCTCGAGTCCCACCTAGCTGCAGCCAGCAGCAGGCACCCCAGGACAAAGCGATGTTCCTGCAACAGCTGGCAGGACAAGGAGTGTATTTACTTCTGTCACCTGGATATTATCTGGGTCAACACCCCAGGGTGAGCACGTGCACAGCTATTCCGGAGAATGTTGCTGATCATTTATAAGTAAATGATTGATCTAAAAGCAGCGATTTCTCTGGCTGGTCCTTGTTGTTGGCCAAGGTTGGGTGGTGAGTTGGGGATAGAGTGAATCCCAGTTTGTGTCACCTGTTGTCCCCCAAGAGATGGGGTGGAAGTTCAGGAAGTCAATCCCCTTGTGACTGTATCTTTCCCCATGGTATTTATACTAAAAAAAACCCTTCAAATTGCCACCATTAAAATGTGGCAATTCCAACTTGCCACAAACTTCTTTTCTTTTTCCATCTGTTACTCCAAACGTTTATTTGAAGAGGCCAGTATTTCCGATGGGGCTGTAGTGGCTGGTATTAAGCACCTGTGGCTGGGAAGCGGAGCTCTTTTCAGACCTGGGGCTGTCACCTTTATATCCAATCCCAAGAGACGTTCTCATTCAGGTGTGGTTATAATTACTCCTGCTCATGTGCAATCATCAGTAACAACTTGCTCTGAAAATAGCTCAAGTCTCTGCTGTTCCCAAACCCTGGGAGGAATTTAGGGGGTGGGAGGGGAGGTGGATTGTGATCAAAGATGGAAAGGAAACATAGTCAACAGCTACTAAAAGTATGCTGTGATCAGAGGAACCTGTAATAGTCCTAGGACACTCTAACTTTGTACATGTCCTGTGCATTCGAAAGGGTTTCATGTGTTTGTGGGAAGGAGGGTCCCCTGTTTGAGTCTCTGGCCGCTTGGCAAACTGGGCATTGGAAACTCAAACTGATGAATGGAAGGAAGCTAAACGGCGTCTGCAGTTAAATTTAAATCTGCATGCTGAATAATCACTGTGTGGGAGTGTTTCCCTGTGTTTCTGAGCGGCTTCAAGGAGGACAAAACTCCACTTGCCGCCCAGTCCTTGCTGGCTGATGCTGGTCCAGGCTACCGGTAAGGGCAGTGGGAAGGAAAGTGGTGGGTGGGAGGTAAGAGCTGAATTTTATAGACTTTAGAAATCTCATTGGTCTCTTCACCTTGTGTCTACAGGTGTCATCTATTTTTATCATTATGGCTTGGCTGCCTCCCAAGCCTGCATTATAAATCTCTTTGCTAATAGAGTAGTTGCTTACTTGATTTCTTTTGTTTTTAACAGACAAACTGCTCCCTATGGCTTGGGAAGCCCGCCAAGGCGTCGCAAGAGATCACTGAACAGGTGTGAGTGCTCGCATGCCAAGGACAGCATCTGTGCTACCTTCTGCCAGGCAAAGCCTTGGTGAGCCCAACAGGTCCCTGGGACAGGTCTGGGAAAGGGCTGATACCCCCTGCTTCTATCTCACTGCCAGTCAAGAGATGCTTTGCAAAGGAGTGGTTGAAATTCCAGGCTCTGAGATGGACTAATTCCTTAGACTCCCCCATGGCTGCACTGTTCTCTGGCAGCATCTGGAACCTGTCTAGTGGCTTTTACACCCTCCCGCAGATGCCCTGGCAAAGGGTCATGAGCATGTTTCTGTTCACACAAGTGTCTCCTTGCTGCTTGGTAGAAAACAACGTTACCTCTGTCGTGATGGCAGCACAGGCGAGGAAGTGCTGGCTTGTGTAGTGAGGGGGGATAATGCCGATCACATGGGAAGGGGTGAGCACAACCACTGTGAGGTGCTCTAGAAAATTAGCCAGAGCCTCACCCTCCTAGGGGCAGTAGCTTCCTTCTGGGGTGTTGCAGGGGAGGAGAATGAAGAGCCATATCTAGGTTAAAAAAGCTGCTTGTCTTTCTGTTAGCTTCTCTTGGGGAAAATCCAGATCTAAATATTCACTCTCCCTTCAGCCCATTCTGCCCTGGTATGGAGCTGGCTTGTGGATACCAAAATCGCCTGCTATGCGAATACCTATGCATGCTAGCAGTCAATGTTGAAGCGCAGTCTGCCGCAGGAAGCGTGTACTGTACTATAGGCTGTCATTGTGGGTGTCTAGTCTGAAGTGGGACAACTTAGAAGCAGTATATGGATGTGTTTAAATTGCAAAGTCCTAGAAAGGGCCACTGTCTTTAATATGAATCTAACAAATCCCCAGTGAAATAAAACTGGCTATAAATACTTCCAGGGAACTGAGTGGGATCTGAAAGGAAAGGAACAGTTCAGGGTCAGCCCTTTCAAAATAAAGCTTTTAGCCCTCTTATTGAGCGATGTGTCTAATATTAGAGCCAGGTTGCTGCCACTCCACAGGTTATCGCCCTGCTGAAAGTGAGGGGCTAACATGCTTGTGTTGTCTTGACTTTTAGGTATCTTGGGAACCTTAAGCTCCCACCGAGCCGTGGTGAATAGGTAGAGTTTCCACAGCAGCGATGTGAAGCATCCACAAACTGATCTTCTGAGAGCCTGATGGTAAGAATTCCATGTATTTAGATTTAGATGCAAGACCTTATGTAAACTGCCATCCTGCTGCCCAAAAGTAATTGCCCCGTAAGCATGTGAAATCCGACAGGATTGTGTTCCAAGACTGTAACTTTACTCAATTTTCAGCTTTTCCTATCAGAGGATGCCAAGAACTTCTGATAACTGACACTAAACCCAGACTAGGAGACAAGTGGTGAAGGAAGCCCCTTTGCCCACCTCCCACTCACCAGTGCAGGATTATAGTATTGTGCAGGTTCTGATTCTCAGGACTTTCCCATCCTCTGCCATGCAAAACAACTTGGCAGACATTCTATAAATATTGAAGGACACTGGATGTGAGGAGGGTAACAGATGAGATGCTGAGTGTTTGGTCTCTTTTTTTTTTGCTTACAGGGACTTTGCTGTCTCTAACTCCCAGTTCCCCAGATGGCAGCACCACTCTCAGAGGAAAGTTCAACCAGCAGCCTTGCCTGGATGAAAGATATGGAACGGGTAAAAATCCTGTTTCCTGGAATAATTTGGAGTCCTGTGGATGCCACTGGCTCTTGTCATGGGTGCCCAAAAGAGCAGAAGACCATGAAGGAAAAGCAGGGGCCAAATGGAAAAGCAGGAGAGGTGGAAGAAGCAGAGAGGCAGTGATCCTGCTGGATGACCGAGTGCTACTCAGCACTCCAGAGACTGCTGTGAAGGGAAAACGGGATCTCATTTTGTGTGGTCGTGGACATGTTGGGAAGGTGTGATCTAGTCTGTTGGATCAGGCTAGGGTTTTATCAGTCAGAATCCAGTGTGGAATCTAGCTGGTATCTGACAGTGGTCAGCACTGTCTGCAATCCATGCACTTAGACACAGAAAAAGCCACGTTTGGTTCTGAACTTGGCAGCACCGAAAAGGTCCTGTATTGGAGGCCTGGTCTACTGTGTCTTGAACCATATTTGAACAAGGTCCCAGCACAGCTGCTTTCAAACATGGTTTGGCCCATCGTAGACGCACGGACTGATTGAAGCTGTTGCCTCCTTGGGCTTGTCGTCTTAGCACTTTTTCCTCTTTACTACCCTGTCAAAGACAATCAGATGTGTATTAAATTAGGATTCACATGTGCCATGGTGTAGTTAACCAGGCTCTGGCTTTCTCTTGCTAAGCTATTGACTTGAGGTCCCTTCTCCATGAATGGCTCAGCGTAGACCAAGAATAACCTGTTTAAAATCTGAACCTGTGTTGAATCCAAGCCCTGCGCATCAGGCTCCCCAGCAAGTGGGTTGGGAAACTCTGGTAGAGCTGCATTTCCTTTGTCTCCTCTATTGCTGATGGGAGTGTTGCAGGTCACGTTCGTTACACGGGGAGGGGGAAACTCAGCCAAACTACTAGTCCCAACAAGCACAGTGTTGCGAATGCTTTCTATGTCCTTAGACATATAATTAGCAGGGGAGAACATGGTAATGAGGTTATTCTTAACTTAGCCCTCCCAGCTTGCTGATCTGCACAGAAATCTCCATTGAAGGAGAAGCTGGGGGCAGTGAAGAGAGGGAGTGGGGAAGGTAGCAGTTGCTTGCTGCTTCACTTGGTGATGGACTGAAAGGGACAAATGAGGACATGCCATGCATGGCTCGTGGGGGGGAAGGGGATCCCCTTAACTTGGGTACAGTGTGCATTAGCCAGGGAGCAGATGGGTGGCCCTGATGTGAAGTGGAAGCCCATTGAGATGAGAGCACAGCACCTCTCTGCATTTGGAAGAGCTATCAGTGCCAGTCAGACTTCTGTCGAGAGGGATGGGCTTAGACAAAAGCCAGGCTCGTGGCCATGTACAGTGGAGTGTTAATTCCACGGGCTCTTTGGGAAGGATTCCCCTGAACAATGCAGGGTTCATGCCCTGAAGATCCTCTTGCCAGACTGATGGAATGTCAGGGGTTGGGGGCAGGGGAAGAGATTGGGCTTGTCGCAAATGCTCTTCAGTTTCCCAGTATACAACTTCTATTACAGAGCCTGGCTGCAAAATATTCAGCTAGTTAGTGCAGATACACCAGCACTCCTGAAATCTTTGCTGGAATCTCAACCTTGGCTGTGACCTCTCTACTCCACATGAGTACTTGAAAAGGCTGGTGGTGGACTGAACCACATCCTTGTTGTAGTCTAGTCCCTTTGGGCATGCAAAACACTTCCTCCAGTTTTGTTTTGAGAAATAGAACAGTGAGACCAGCTTATCCATGTATCCTATGGAGAACATTAGAGTCAAAAATGATCTGGTGTCTAGAGCTGGAGAGAAAGCATTCCCCTCCTCCCCACTCTGAAGGTTTAAATCATCCTAAAAGGATTTGATAAATTCCTGTCTGAAAGGCAAACTTTGCACACTGTTTAATGTTCTGAGTTGTGTAATTTAAAATCAAACTATTGGTTGAAATTGCTCTGTGCAGGTCTCTTTGTGTCGTGTAATGTCCCTTTGAATGGAGTAACTTATAGCATGCACCCCCTGTGTGCAGCATCCTAACATTTCAGTGTATTTATTTTAACCTATTTTTAGATGGTAACTTGTAAATATGTCAATTTTTATTTGTAATAAATGATAAAAGCCAACATTTCTGATTTCTCTTCTCTCCCCCCACTTTCCACTTGATAGCTAGTGAAGTGTGGGTGTGTGATAGTGGCAGGGGTGTGTGTGTGTGGCCAGAATGCAGCTGGACTTGTTGTTCCAAGGTATTGGGAAACAATTGAGACTGTAGAGACAGGCAGGAATTAGGGGGTGAGTTTTGGTCTCCCAAAAGCTCAGGGAACAGGTTTCAGTTCAGGAGGGCCACATTTAGCTGAGACCTTAAGTCTGGGATGGTTCCAATATAATTATCCTTCCTCTGGCAGGTATTTGTTGGGATGTAGCTGTGGACTAGATTCTAACAGTCACAGCCATCAAAGCTTGCAATATCCAGGATTCCTGGAAGCAAGGATCTAGACTCTGTTCTCCTGTTAGTGATGGTACTGTGAGCAGAACCTTGTGCCATAAATTATCTTGAATGCTATGATCATAGAGAGGTTGTGAGTGAGTCCAAAATAACACTCTCCCTCATCTCGCATGTAGACTTGCTTTCATATGTTCAAACATGAATCCATTTTATCTGAAACTCTGTGTAGATAGAGGGCAGCTTATAGATAATAAAACAAATGAGCATGAAACCAACCCAAAATGTATGGGCAGTGGGTATCAAAGGCAGAGGAAGGCTGAACCTCCCTCCCAAACAGCTGTGATGGAGTCGGACCAGAAAGATATGAGTGCTGGAAGGCAGATATATTAGCCTCAGGATGTGCAGGTCCCTGTTCCCTGGATAGCCAAGCAAAGGCTACTCCAGGCCAATCAAGACACCTGGGGCCAATTAAAAACCTTCTAGAAAGGAGTAGAAACAGCTAGCCTGATTGGGACACCTGAAGCCAATCAGGGGCTGGCTGAAACCAGTTAAAAACCTCCCAGTTAGTTGGGTGGGGGCGGGGGCGGGGGCAAGGACAAAGGAGCTGGAGGAGAGGAAGCTTTGATGTAACCTGAGGTGAGGGAGAAGGGGGAGAACTGTGGGGAAGTGGCCCAGGGCAAAGTAGCAACTTGCAGTGAAAGGTTGGCTGCCAACAGCTGCTACCATTAGGGTCCCTGGGCTGGAAACCGGAGTAGAGGGCAGGCCCAGATTCCCCCCAACCTGCTACTACTGAAACACCTTCTGGAAGGGGCAGACAGGCCCCTAGCAGAACAGGAGGCTGTACTGTCTTGAAATAAGCCCAGAGGGACAACAGAGACTGGGAGTTCTCTCACCAACAGCTTTTGCTGGCTCATGATGGGAAGGTCTCAGTAGACAGTAACCCTGGCCTGGAGAGAGAGGGGCTCCGTGGAGGGTCACAGCGAGCTGCTGAGGCTAGCACAAACCGCCTGGAAATGCAGGACTCACAGGGACAAGCCCAGAGCTTTGCCACATAGCCTATGTTCACTCTGTCCCCAGGTCCCCTCCTGCTTTCCCTCACCTCCATGCTCTGTTACTGCTCTTTCCTTCCCCTGCTTGGGATCCCAGGCCAATGGTGCTGGAACAGGGGGCCATGGCCCTCCCACATTTTGAAAGTGAGCAGGCCTAGCCCATCCACGTTTCACTGGGCTGGACTCTGCTCCCAAGAGGGATTCTCCCATCCCTCATTCAGCCTTCTCCCCAAAAACCTCCGAAGAGGGAAATGGTGCCTACTTGCTGTAGCTGTCTGTGTCCGTTGCTGATGTCAGGGTTACTTGATGAGGCAGCCGAAGTTTCCATGGTTCCCATGGTTCATGGAATGATTTCCACGTCCCTCGGGATGACTCTTGTGGCAGTCTGATAGGTCTAGCCTTTATTTGTCTGTCTTTTGTCACAGAAGTGTGATTGCAGGCAGGTTGAGAATGGGATTGCTTCCCCATCCCCGATGGGAATGAAACCTGCCCCTGTCCAAGCAGCCCAAGGTGTTCCAGCTAATAAAGAGACAGGAGAGAATCCCCACCCTGGAAGTATAGCTAGAAGTGTGCTCTGGTTCACTGTGAGGAGGGGGAGGTTCAATGCAGGTGGCAGACAGCTATCAGAGCAGGCTTTTCTGGCCATAAAATCTACCACTGGAAAAGGAGTCCCTCAGTGGGGTACGAACTATGACCGCTCTCTACATGCAGCTCCGGAAGCTTATCCGTAAGCCCTCTGGCAGGGTGGCGGACACTAAACACTTCTGATATCTCCAGCTGGGCATCCAAAACCTGAGGCAATCCAACGTCCTCGGCTACTCTTACAAACCTTAGGCCAGTGTCTCAGCTGGGGCCTGAGCTAATGACCACGAACATCTCCCAATATTTCAAAGGCCTTGGATAAGGCTTCTGGGGGAAAACCGCTTTGCTCCATTGACTGCCATGGAACTACACCAACTTACACTGGCTTAGAAACTGACCCCTTGTTCCTAGTTTCTACTAACAAGAGCTAATGTAGCGTACCGGAGAAAATGAGAACTTAATACTAGTTTATGTAGAGTCAAAAGTGAAAACAATTTTCACTTCAATTTATTACATGCCAAAACACAGATTAGGGCAGGTGGAGCAAACAAACAATATTTTAAAAGTTCCATACACAAAAGAAATAGAACAAAATCATGAAACTTCAATAAGGGGAAAATTCCAATAGAGCAGATGTCTTCTCGATCCCATTTCTTCCTTCAGTGTGAGTGATGGAGAGGGCTGGAGTCCCTCTCCTATATAGCATCTTTTAGACTAATAATTGTTTCTCATGATTAATGCCTCCTATGCATTAGAAACTCTCCTGCCTACCATGGGACTCTTGATTTTTTTCCAGTGGGTGATTCTGTATTAGACTCATTTCTGATTAGCCTGCAGGGAGTTGAATACCTTGAGCACTCGGGCACATTCTGATGCGTTATACATGTTGGACAAAACTTCATTCCACATTCACTTCAGAGAGATATCTATGGAACGAGGAACTTATTTATGATGAGTAAGGAGGGGAGACTGTATCCCTCAGCGAATGAAACCTGATCATTTTATTTAGAAGCATTACAAATACATAGATTTTAAGGCAGGGGTGGGCAAACTTTTCGGCCCGAGGGCCACATCAGGGTTCTGAAACTGTGTGGAGGGCCAGGCAGGTAAAGGCCAGGTAAATCCCCATTTACAGGCCTTCCCAAACAGCCTGTCCCCTATCCCCTATCTGACCTCTTTCACTTCCCGCCCCTTGACTGCCCCCCTCAGAATCCCCGACCCATTCAACCACCCCAGCTCCTTGTCCCCTGACCGTCCCCTCCCAGCACCTCCCACCACTAACCTACACCCCATCCAATCCCCTCTGCTCCCTGACTGGCCCCCGCCAGGACCTCCTACCCCTTATCCAACCCCCCCACCACCTGCTCTCCCCCCCGTCCCGCCCAATCATGCTGCACAGAGCACCAGGACTGCAAAAGCCATGCTGCCTGGCAGGAGTTCTCAGTCCCGCCATCTGGAACGCTGGGGGCACAGCAAGCTGAGGCTGTGGGGAAGCGGGGACAGCAGGGGAAGGGCCAGGGGTTAGCCTCCGCAACCGCAAACGCAAGGACTGAGCATGACAGTCCCGCGGGCTGCAGTTTGCCCTCTTCTGTTCTAAGGCCTCAAGAGACTACTATGATTATTTAGTCTGACTTCCTGCGTAATACAGGCTATAGGACTTCTCCCGCACAAGTCCTGTTTGAACTAAAACATAGCTTTTAGAAAAAGATCTAACCTCTATATAAAATTGCCGGTGATCGAGAATCCACCTCAACCCTTGGCAAATTGTTCCAATAGTTAGTTTTCCCTCTGTTGACAATTTTCATCTTACTTCTAGTGTGAATTTGTCCAGCTTCAACTTCCAGCCATTGGATCTTGTTAGACCTTTGTCATCTAAACTAAAGAGCCCATTACCAAATATTTGTAGGCACTCACAGCGTATGATCAAATCACCTCTTAGCCATCTTTGTTAAGATAAATAGATTAAGCTCCTTGAGTCAATCACTGTAAAGCATCCCCTAATCCTTTAATCATTCTCTTGGCTCTTCTCTGAACCCTTTCCAGTTTATCACCATTCAAATTGTGGACACCAAAACTGGACAGAGTATTTTCATAGAAGTAAAATACAGAGATAAAATAGAATCAGAGGTAGTATTCTTTGCATCTGAGACGGCGAAAGTAGGCTTCCAGATCACCGCAGAATTGTATCTTGTTCATGGGGGTGGTGGTGCAGAATGAGAGTCCTCGAGATAGGACAGACTCTTCTGCCTGGCTCAGTGTGTTACTGGATAGATTGACGATATTGCTGGGTGCGTTAGGGGTACCACTGTTGTGGCCCCATGTGGCAGGTAGGATTTTAAATAGCTTGCAGTCCTTTTTCTTTTGTAGAGTGGTGACATGTGTAAAATAGATCTCCTGTCTTATTTTAGTAAAGTCTGTTTGTGTGGAAAGTTGGTTGTTTATGAAGGTCTCCAGGTGGGAAAGCTCTTTTTTGATGTTTACCTGTTTGCTGTACAGGATGCTGATCAGGTGGTTCCTCAGTTTCTTTGATAGTGTCTGGCATAATCTCTCATTGTAGTCTGTGCAGTATGTAGAAAGTAATGGATTTTTCACCTTCAGTCCATTAGGTATGATGTCCATCCATTTGCATATGGAGAGAAAGATGATATCTGTCTGTATTTGTGCAAGTTTCTTCATGAGGTTGATGGATTTCCACTCCATACGGCTAAATGCAGTGCCTTGCATGTTGTCAAGAATCAGAGGAATGGCTAGCTAGCCATTCCTCTGATTCTTGACAACATTCAAAGCATGCAAGCTAACATGCGGTTAGCTAGCCATTTTGAATGGCTAGCTAACTACAAGAGCAGTTTCTCTTCTCTCGCTGTTCACACCTCCAGTTCAGCTGCTAGAGGAATACCTCACCCTCCCTGATTGGAGGAGCATCATTGGACCCACCCTGTTATCTTTAACCTGGTTCTTGCCTACCTATTTATACCTGCCCCTGGATCCTTCCTCTGCATGCATCCAACAAAGTGGGTATTAGCCCACGAAAGCTTATGCTCTAATACTTTAGTTAGTCTTTAAGGTGCCACAGGACTCTTTGTCACGGAGGTAAAATAACCTCTCTAATATTCAAGATTCCCTTGTTTATGCATCCAAGCATTGCCCAAGTCCTTTTGGCCAGAGCATTGCTACTGCCTTCAAATCTTTTTCAGTCCCAACTTCCCAGGAGAGTCTCCCATTCTGTAAGTATGGCCTGTGTTCTTTGTTTCCAGATGTATACATTTACATTCAGATTTATTAAAATACATATTATTTGCTTGTACCCTGTTTACCAACCAATCAAAATTGTTCTGTATCAGTGAGCTCTCCTCTTAATTTTTACCACTCCTCCAAATTTTGTGTCATCTGCAAACTTTATCACTGATGATTTTATGTTTTCTTCCAAGGCCTTGATAAAAAAATCTTAGAGCATAGGGCCAAGAACCTATTCCCGCAGGACCATATTGGAAATACACCCAGTCTATGATGATTCCCTGCTTACCTATCAGCTAGTTTTTAATCCACCAAATGTGTGTCATATTCATTTTGTTTTGTTCTTGGATTTTTAATCAAAATGGCAAACAGTACCAAGTCAAACGCCTTACAGAATTCTACGTATGTTACGTCAACACTATTACCTTTATCAACTAAACCTGGAATCACATCAAAAAAAGAATCTCAAGTTAGTTTTACAGGATCTATTTTCCATAAACCCATGTTGATTGGCATTAACTATATTGCCCTCCTTTAATTATTAATTAATTGAGTCTCATATCAGCTGCACCATTATCTCTCCTGGGATTGATGTCAGTCTGACAGGCCTATAATTCCCTAGGTCATCCCATTCACCCTTTTAAAATTTTGGCAAAACATTAGCTTTCTTCCAGTTTTCTGGTACTTCCCCAGTGTTCCAGACTTTAAAATCCAAGAAAATCAACATGACTGGTCCTGTGATCTCCTCAGCCAGTTCTATCAAAACTTTCATGAGGTTCAAAAAAGTTCTGTTGATTTTCCCCATGTTTGCTGTAGTGGTGGGTGCTCCTGGGGAGCATATGTAATAAAATGTAACAAGAACAGCACTTGTTCTGACAAGCCTGACCCAAACACATGATGCACGCAACAAGAGCTTTGCTTGCCTTCATCACTTCCACTGAAGGAAGAAGCTGGGGTAGGAAGACAACTGCTCTGCTGGACTTTTCTCCTTATGGACAATTTATTATTTTGTTCCATTTCATTTGTTTCATGTACGGAAAACCTCCCAGGAGAGCTGAAATCAAGTCTTGGATGTAACAAAAGAAGCTGGAGCATGCCATGGTGGGGTGCGTGGGGTGCAATTAGGGTGACCAGATGTCCCGATTTTATAGGGACAGTCCTGATATTTGGGGCTTTGCATTATGTAGGTGCCTATTACCCCCAACCTCCGTCCCAATTTTTCACACTTGCTGTCTGGTCACCCTACAATATTATCCGATGTTTAGCTGATTGATACATTGGGGGCTAATCTTCTTTCCTCTCTGTGTTCCCTGCCCCTGTTACACTGCAAAAGGAATTTCCATCCCCCTGCACAGGCTGAAAGATGAGCAGCAATATATCTAGTTTAGACACTACTGGAATCTCTTCCCTCAGCCCTGTTTATTTTGTATAAGATTCAATCAGTTAAAAATCTCTCATAAATAGGAATAACTCCAAGGCAAACAAACACAGCAGGCTCTTTGCAGTAAATGTCTCCTTCATTTGATAGGCTTCTTGTGGCTGTTCATCCTACAATGCCAAGCATAAATTAACATGATTCGCTGAACTAGGAAGACTCTCTTGCATTGGAGAGCACAGCATTCTAGGGAACCAAAACAAGCTTTCAACAGCTCTGGTCTATGCTGAGATGGCTACTCATCCAGCCCTGCAAACCTAGAACGGGAGCATCTCAAAGAGAGAGGAAGCAATGCAAATATCAAAGTGCACTTCTAGCCAATGATGTTTCCCTGATTTAAGGTAGCTAAATATTATCCCCATTTACAGATTTGGTAAGATGAGGCACAGAGGGCCGTATTTTGAAAGTTATATAGGCACCTAACACCCATTAGTTTCAATGGGAGTTAGGCACCTACATATCTTTAAAAAATCTGGCCCAGAGATATTAAGTGACTTTGATCAGATACTTGCAGCAGTTCAGCGTCAGAGGGAGTAATATATCAGATCCAGAGGCAAATCTACAGGGAATATAAGTTAATGCAATGTATTGCACAGTTTCTTCCTACCCCCACCCCCCTGCAATAGGAAAAGAACACTCACTTAGACTCTTTGTAGAATCTCTTGTTTCGGCTCATACTCACTTGCCAATGAATAAGGCTGTGACTCTTTCACGGAGATCATGGGAGTCACGGGCACTAGTCCTGGGCACGGCCCCGAAGCTGCGGTCCAGGAGCAGCAGCCGTGGAGCCCTGGAGGACTGGCAGCGGTGGTGGGGTCCCAGGCCGCCTCCAGCTGGAGGAGCAGTGGTGGGGTCCCAGGTCACCCCGCAGCTTGGAAGAGCAGCGGCGGGGTCACAGGTCACACCCTGGCCTGGAGGAGCAGCGTCTGTTGGAGCACCGCCCCCTCGTTCCCCCCCCCCCCCCAGCAGGTAAGATTTGGTGAGTGGTATTTTTAGGAAAAGTTGGGTGACTTTTTGGGTATTGCCTGTGATCTATCTGTGACTTTTACTAAAAATACCCGTGACTAAATCCTAGCTTTACCAAAGAGTAACTTCCAGCCTCTCCTCATCTCGGCTGAAGTTACCCTCCGGCTACTCCCTCATTAGAGGGAAATGATGCACAAGCTTCGGAACGTGTTGACAGTGTTGTTGATCCCAAAGATTAGTGAGACAAGGTGGGCGAGGTCATATCTTTTACTGAACCAACTTCGGTTGGTGAGAAAGGTGAGCTTTCGAGCCTACACAGCACCTGAAGAAGAGCTCCGTGTAAGTCAAGGGCTTGGCTTTTTCATCAACAGAAGCAGGTCCAATAAAAGGTATCACCTGACCCTCCTTGTCCTTCTGAAGTATCGATCATTTTGAATAGGATCATTTGTCATGGACACCTCTTTTCAAAAAAGAGAGGGATGATTTATCTCCGAAACTGTCGAACACCATTAACCTGAACTGAAAGGATGACCTGGACATGACCTCCTGTGCAGGCTCCATACAATGTCTGTAATTTGGCCAGCACATTCTAAGCATGATGAAATGTTAGAGCAGTGGCAAGAGAACCATGGAAGGTTCAGAGGTTAAGTTCAGATGAGCATCTAATCATTCTGCTCAGGTTCCAGGGGTCATGAGATTGCCAGGACCAGGCTGTTGGCAGATGGAGTATGCCATGAAAACAATCGTTAGGTGCTTCTCCTTTGTGCCACAGATGAGAAATAGGAAGCGCAGAAGACACTGGAAACTGGAAAAAGAAAAATGAAAAGGGCCCGGTCAGGTTGACAGCCATCTTGTTTAAAACTCTGTTCCTTATTTGTATGATATTACTAATAAAAACGGAGATTCCAATCCTGCACTGAGCTGCATGTAGGTGGATCATCCTGCATGAAACTCAATGCAAAACTGGGGCCTGAGAGTGTCAAATCAAAGAATTGTTTTGAAATATTATGAGTTATTATGTGCTGGGTACTTTCCCAACACAGAGGAAGACACTGAAGAATTTATAATCTGAAAATCTAATTTATTCTTCAGATGTTTGTTTTCATTTTGAAAGTCTCTGCTTTTAAAGAATGAAAGTGGATGAGTCAGTTTCATATTGGTTTATTGTCAGTTTCCTATCAGGGCACTCTTTGGATTGCACAGGGACCAGACAGGGGGATAGTTAAATCCAAACCCAAATGGTTTCCTTTGACATTAAACCAAAAGTTTAAGTTAAAGCTGAAGCCATCCCGAGGAACATAGCAGGTTTGATGAAAATGTTGTTGGGGAAGGGTTTTCTGTCCAAGATGGAATTTCTGGTGAAAACCAGAGAGACCCCATTCCTGCAGAATTGAGTAGTTGTGAGGGCACTAACCTGGGCTGAATCCCTGCTTTGGAGTAGGGGCGTGAAGCCAGGTATCCCAGGTGAGTGCTTTGACCACAGGGCTCTAGAAGCAGTTTCTCTGGCTCTATGAATATTTATTTATTCATACAAAGTGGGCCAGCCCTAACCATCTAAAGGGAGAAACAGAGACCGATTCTTTATCCTGGTTAGGGTGCTTGCCTAGAGTGTGGGAGACCAGTGTTTCAGTCCCTGCACTGAATCAGGCCGAGTGGGGGCTTAAACTTGGCTCTTCAGATCCAGAGCAAGTGCTCTAGATGCCTAATTCTCTGGGAATGTAGGCTTTCTGTTTCATCATCGAAAAGGTGTTGAAAGGTCACAGTTTCATCCCAGTGTCCCATACTCTCAAAAATAGTCACAGGGCGGGAAAGCCATCATCTGCCCAGGTCTAGTCCTGAGTTCTAGTCCTGGCTCTGCCACTGATTTACTGTATGGCCTTGGCCAAGTCACCTTTCCGTCTCAGTTTCTCCATCTGGAAAATTAAGTTGTTAGGGCACCCACTTCTCAGGAGTGTTGTATGCTTTAAATAGCTCATGTATGTACAAGGATTTGAATATTTAGGGGCAGATTCTCTGTGGTTTTAATTTAGTGCCACCCAGTTTCAATCAATCAAGCTACCCTGATTTACATTGGCTGGCAAGTGGCCCTTTGAGTGCTATCAAAAGGCTCAGGAGTAGTAGCAACGGGCTGTATGAAAAATGAGATTAAGCCCTTGCCTTGCAACTGAGAACTGCAGTCAAGAAAACGCCATCACAGTACTGCCCCATGCACTGGGCTTTGCTGCTTTGCCAGAGTCAGGCAATGACTTGATTTGCCAATGGCTTAACAAGGGGCTCCCTGCAGAATGTTCCCCCCTAGCTTATGACAGGGGTATATGTGTGGTCATGGTTGGGGAATCAAATAATTTAAATGAAAACGAACACAGTTGAAGAGGTGAGAGGGAGCTACAGGGGGCAAAAAAACTTCTGTGAGAGTGTCCCTGGCGGAAATGTTCATGCTTTGTTCTTACAGGCTAGTCTGAGTGTCCTGAGACTACAGCCCAGTGTTTAGCTTGTGTGATCAGGAATAGGGGATATGAACACCTTGCAGAGGGATGTATTCCTGGGAATAAATATCTGCCACTTGGTGCATTCCAAAGGGCAGGGGAAGGCTATTCAGAGGTACTTTTATGAGCCACAGCAATAACTAGGGTGGGGAGGGAAATAGACTCCCAGGATGGAGGCTGGCACAACTGATTAACAGAGCTTTAAACTAGGAATCTGGAGGCAATGGAAGGGGAGGGATAGCTCAGTAGTTTGAGTGTTGGCCTGCTAAATCCAGTGTTGTAAACTAAATTCTTGAGGGGGGGGCCTTTAGGGACTTGGGGCAAAAATCTGTTGGATGGTTTAAATGGGGATTGGTCCTGCTTTGAGCAGGGGGTTGGACTAGATCGGGGTAGGCAGTCTTTGGCACAAGCTGATTTTCAGTGGCACTCACGCTGCCTGGGTTCTGGAGGGGTCTGCATTTCAATTTAATTTTAAATGAAGCTTCTTAAACATTTTAAAAACCTTATTTACTTTACATACACCAGTAGTTTAGTTCTATATTAAAGACTTATAGAAAGAGACCTTCTAAAAACATTAAAATGCATTACTGTCATGTAAAACCTTAAATTAGAGTGAATAAATGAAGACTTGGCATACCACTTGCCAACCCTTGGACTAGATGATCTCCTGAGGTCCCTTCCAACTCTGATATTCAATGGTTGGGAGATGTCCAGATAATCTCCATGTCAGATTTTAACATTTCGAGGAAAGGAAGCAAAGTAAGAAAGGATACAGCCACGGGCAGGAGAATGGACAAAAAGTGGTAGTGTGCTAATAAAGTCTGTGGATGACATAAAGCTAGGAGGTATTGCCAATACAGAGAAGGACTGGGATATCAGACAAGAAGATTTGTATGACCTTGTAAACTGGAGTAATAGTAATAGGATGAAATTTTCTAGTGAAAAGTGCAAAGTCATGCATTTAGGGGTTAATAACAAGAATTTCAGTTATAAGCTGGGGACGCATCAGTTGGAAGTAATGAAGGTGGAGAAGGACCTCGGAATATTAACCACAGGATGACTATGAGCTGCCAATGTGATATGGCTGTGAAAAAAAGCTAATGCGGTCTTGGGATGCATTAAGTGAGGTATTTCCAGTAGAGATAAGGAGGTGTTAGTACCATTATACAAGGCACTGGTGAGACCTCATCTGGAATATTGTGTGCAGTTTTGGTCTCCCGTGTTTAAGAAGGACGAATTCAGACTGGAACAGGTACAGAGAAGGGCTACTAGGATGATCCGAGGAATGGAAAAACCTGCCTTATGCAAGGAGACTCAATGAGCTTGGCTTGTTTAGCCCAACCAAAAGAAGGCTGAGGGGAGATATGATTGTTCTCTATAAATATATCAGAGGGATAAATACGAGGGAGGGAGAGGAATTATTTAAGCTCAGTACCAATGTGGACACAAGAACAAATGGATATAAACTGGCCAGCAGGAAGTTTAGACTTGAAATTAGATGAAGGTTTCTAACCATCAGAGGAGTGAAGTTCTGGAATAGCCTTCCAAGGGGAGCAGTGGGGGCAAAAGACCTATCTGGCTTCAAGACTAAGCTTGATGAGTTTATGGAGGAGATGGTATGATGGGATAGCCTAATTTTGGCAATTAATTGATCTTTGCGGTAAATATGCTCAGTGGCCTGTGATGGGATGTTAGATGGGATTGGATCTGAGTTACTACAAAGAATTCTTTCCTGGTTGTCTGGCTGGTGAGTCTTGCCCACATGCTCAGGGTTCAGCTGATCTCCATATTTGGGGTCGGGAAGGAATTTTCCTCCAGTGCAGATTGGCAGAGTCCCTGGGGGTTTTTCACCTTCCTCTGCAGCGTGGGGCACGGGTCACTTGCTGGAGGATGCTCTGCACCTTGAAGTCTTTAAACCATCATTTGAGAACTTCAATAGCTAAGAGATAGGTGAGAGGTTTATTGCAGGAGTGGGTGGGTAAGATTCTGTGGCCTGTGTTGTGCAGGAGGTCAGAATAGATGATCATAACGATTCCTTCTGACCTTAAAGTTTATGAGTTTATGAACTAGTCTTTCACAGGAATGAGTCAGCAGTACTTAGAGAAAGGAGGTGATTCCAGCACAGAGTGGAGAATCACCCAACCTCCCTCTCAAACTGTGGTGGGATTTTGAAAGGAACTCCCATCAGCCCATTTTTATATTTAGTTTATGATGGTCTTGATAGCACATTATTTGCAATACATGTTAACCAACTCAATAAGCTAACCTGGTAGGGTTTGATGTTGTTTTGTAGTTTACAACACATGCCATGAAAACCTCCAAGAATTCATTTCAGCAGAGAGCTGATAACAGCTTAGACAAGATCTTAAAACTGAGAATAACCCTTTCTTCAGAGATTTGCTGGTAAAGATAAGGTATGTCTCTGTGACTTCATTATTAAAGCAGAATTATCTCCCTCCAGCTCAGTCTTGGAGGGAGTAGCATACACAGAGCAATTAGGGAAATCTCCTTGACCTTCAGCAACTTAATCATCTGCCAGTGTTCTTTCTAATAGTGTGGTAATAGTTAAGTTCTTCTGAATGTCATAAAACCCCCTATAACTGGAGGCTACAGTAAAGTGCCGATCAATGCATCAAGCGAGGCAATCCAAAAGTAATATGTCTACATAATGAGAATCATAAAATCTACGCCAGAGCCAGGAGACGACATGAATAAGAATGCTGCTTAATTACTGTGGGAATGCCTTCTGCATTTGTCACACCTGGAGCCTGTCTTTATAAACCAAAATCACATCTTTACTGTTCAAGGGCTTTGCCGAACAAGGGACCCACTCAGAGATACTCCCACTCAGGTCAGTGAGAGGTTTGACTGAGAAAGAGCTGCAGAATTTGGTCCAGGGGTGTGACTTTCCCTCCATAATGAGCCATTGCTCAGCGTAAACAGAAAGCAAAATGAAACAGTGACTATGATTCCCTTTAAACAAATACCTGCCAGGTCATAACTACTTTTTCTGCATGGAGATCCCCCGCCCCAGGCTGAGGATAGTTAAATGAATCATGCCATTGTCAGGACGTTGGGCTAGCTAGCTCACCAGAGCTTCCAGCATACTGCTTAGGGCTAGGGGAGCTGAGATACCATTATGCAAGGCATAGACTGAATGGATCAGCAGAGTTCCCAGCCATGATGGAAAGGGAAAGACTAGAGGAATCACTAAAAGTCCCACCGTGAGGAAGAGAGATGGAATAGATAAATAGCAGGAGGTCTGCCCAGGCAGAAACAGGAGAGGAGGGTGAAGTAGACCCTGCCACAGAAGATACACTGGGATGCAGAAGGATGAAAGGTGCCTCCTTGATGGACCAAATGGCTGACTGAGTCTACAGACCTGGACTAAGGACTCAGCCCTGAAAAGTAACAAGCATCTTCTACCTCAATGGACCAGAATGGGAACTGAGGCCCCTGAGCACTAAAGCTGGGCAGAGAACAGAGTGTTTGGTTCAGCGGCCAAAACAAAAAACTGGAAAAGAAAAGTTTTGTGGAACCTGAACTGATTTTTTTCAGTTTCTCACTTTGTGTTGGGGCGGATTTACCCCCCTCCCTTTTTGGTGGTTGTTTCAAATCAGAAACAAAACATCATTTTGACATAAAAAGGCGTTTCCACCTTGGATTTTTATTTTTTAATCTTTTTGGTTGAAACTATGCCCTAAATTCAACCCAAATTTGCCAATAGTTTCTCTTGACCCCAAATGTCTATATAATGAGAATCATAAAATCTATGCCAGAGCCAGGAGATGACATGAATAAGTCATCTCCTGGCTCTGGAGTCCAGTTCTGGGTCCAGTTCTGTTCAATGCTGTCATTGAATGCTGTTCAATGACAGTCATGCTGGAAGGGCATAATGAGTGGAGTCCTGCAGGGATCAGTTCTGGATCCGGTTCTGTTCAATGATTTAATTAATGGCATAGAGAGTACACTTATAAAGTTTGTGGAGGACACGAAGCTGCGAAGGGTTGCAAGTGCTTTGGAGGCTACGATTAAAATTCAAAATGATCTGGACAAACTGGAGAAATGGTCTGAAGTAAATAGGATGAAATTCAATAAGGACAAATGCAAAGTACTCCACTTAGGAAGGAACAATCAGTCCCACATGTATAAAATGGGAAATGACTGCCCAGAAAGGAGTACTGTGGAAAGGGATCTGGGGGTCATAGTAGACTGTAAGCTAAAAATGAGTCAACAGTGTAACACTGTTGGGAAAAAAGCAATACATCATTGCATGTGTCAGTGAATATGATTGTAGCGCTCTGCCGTCCCTCCTCACCAGTCTTGGAGGGAGGCCATGACCTCTCACTACAATACTTTTTGATGGAAAAATTTCCCCCCAGCTCTGCTCAGCAGCCCTCAGCACTTGAAGGCCCGGTCAGAACCCCAGATGAGCCACTCACCTGACCACTTACCCTGTGTGATTCTTTCTGAGTTTCACGGCCTTTATTAACTAGGTCTGTCCCGTTTCACAGAGAACCAGGTGGATAATGTGATGCCATTTGTTTGACCAGCATAGCTGGTCCACCAGCTTCTGGACCACGAATCTCCCATCTTTGGGAATCACCTCTTTTCCTACAACATCAGCCCAGGCACAGAGCGGATTAAGACAAGTGCAACTTTTTAGTGCCAAGCAGCCGTGGCACCTCTTTCTGCCCACGAGAGAAGGTTCGCTTTTTATACAGAGCAGCGCTAGCACTTCATGACCCGTTAAGGCTAGTGCCGCTGTCCAGGAAGCTAGGAAACCCAAACACAATTCATGAGCCCAGTATGGAGCATTTGGAAAACACACTAGGGCTTTTCAAGGAGTCCTGGAGTGCATGGCCCCCCGCCCACTGCATCGGTAAAGAAAACAGGATGCAGGCTGCATTCCTGCTTGCATTCTAGGGCACTCCATACCGGCACAAACACATTTGCACAATTCCAATTAAACCCTGTCATTTATAGGACCCTGCTGCTGATAAGGGCCTGATTAATGGTGGAATAGCCTTTTATTTTTTTTTAATTCTCTGTGCTAATTGTTTTTCCC
Organism: Dermatemys mawii; assembly: GCA_007922305.1. Taxonomy (NCBI): domain Eukaryota; kingdom Metazoa; phylum Chordata; order Testudines; family Dermatemydidae; genus Dermatemys; species Dermatemys mawii. The sequence goes on from ML677388.1 coordinate 12,901,670, forward strand.
TCTCCCATTTCAAAAGGGGCTTTCGAGGAGACCTGCTGATTGCTCTGGAAGTTGCATGGGAACACTTAGTCTTTTCCTGGTTTTGTTTTTCGGATTGCCACTGAGACCAGCATCTCCAATACACATCTCACCACTGCGGATAACTGGCAAAATACTGCCCTTGTGCCTCACGATAAACAAGCCCAGATTCATGTGTTTGCTCCTGACAAGGAATGTAATCAAGACAATGATTTGGTGACTTCTTGCTGGTGTTTCCTGTACAGTTCCGGCTTCCTTTGCTGGGATCTTGGGTGCATAGTAACTAAACAGCAAAACAAAGTCAACCACTGAAGGCATCGAAAGTTATGATCCCAGGCAGAATGGTGGGTCCCGTCATTCCTTCTGCACCCATGGCACTGGTATCAGCCTCAGCTTTAAACATTCACGTGATTCAGGCAGTTTGTATGCCGTGCTAATTAGCTAACCATTCTTTTCAGAGATAAAGCTGTCTGAGGCCTTTGAGGAGGTGGTTTGCACTCCAAGCCTTGAAGGCAAAAATGAGATGCTGTGTGCACGTGTCAGGGTTTCACTTCAGGGCTTGCACTTGGCAGAGTGTTTTTTAATTTAGCTCTAAAGGCCCCTTTTCCCTGCTGGCGTCACACAGAGGAGCAGCTCTCTGCAAGGTAGTGTATAGGGGTGGGCTTAGCCTATCTCTTGTTTACTAGCATTTTAAGTTAACTCTATGCACTCCGCTGAGCACAGCAGAGGTGTGGGATCCAGCAGGGAGTTAGTTACACCTTCTTAATTCTCTGACCCAAGCTGGAGCAGACTCAGGGCTGTTCTAACTCGCACCAACTGTGTAGGGTCCTTCAGGGGCCATCCACCAGCAGAACATAGCCAGAGTACATTGCACTCAGCCTCTAGTCCTCTTGCCCTTCTCCATCACCTCCCTAATCCCAGCGTATTCCTTGTGCTGGGGGTAGTGGGGAGGATAGCATAGGACCCAGCTACACTAACTGTACCCCATGGGGAGCTCCCCCACCATGCTGGGGGACAGAGTTGGAGTCTGTTCCCTTAGTGATGCAGGAGCAGTGCAAAAGGGACTGAGTGAGCCTGAACATTTGGCCCACAACAGGTTGTGGTTGCGTAGTTAAAAAAGAAGCAGGTAAAGTAACCTAAAGGAAACTCCCCATTCTCCAAATGAGAAGTGGGTCAACTACATTTACCCTCAACATCACTCCTGGCTGTATCCTACCCCCAGTCTGTTCTCAGTGGTGAGCCACGTCCCAGGGTCCAGGCCCATCTCCAACCCCTGGGAAAGAGGTGTTGCCTGGCTTCTGGGAAGAGACACCTGGCAGCTGCTTCTGCTATGGTTCTCACTGAAATGCTGCTGTTATGCCATCACTTTCCACAGCCTCATCTCTGTGCCCAGCTGGGTTCAGGCACCACCACCGAACCCAGCTGCAGTGATCACACCTGCAGTGGCCTTGGGTAGCAGGCATTGGCTTTTACTGCGCTACCGCCTCTTCATCACTCTAGCTCCTAGGTTTTAACTCAGCAATGGGGACTGGAGTTCTACCACTGTTAGGAAGTTCCTTCCCAGAGTTTGCTCACTTCTATTAGTGCACAATGCAGGAGAACTCACTAGCACGCAGGACCCTTAGGCAGAGTCCTTGCCAAATGGGATTCATTCTTTTCAACAAAACAGGAGACTGGTTCCTCTCGCTTGCTATCTGGCTTGGGACCAACCCCACCACCCAGGAGTGCAAGATCACTCTGGCAACTCCTCGCTAATGGCAGGGTGAGTTCACTGTTACCTTTGAATCACATAGCAAGGACGATGTATCTGGAAAAATAATGAAGCAAATAATTAAGCAATTAATTTGCAAACATCTAGAAGATAATAAGGTTTTAAGTAATAGTCAGCAGATTTGTGTTAAGAACAAATTGTGTCAAATCAACCTGATAGGTTTCTTTGACAGGATAACAAGCCTTGTGGATGCGGGGAGGCAGTAGATGTGGTATATCTTGACTTAAGTAAAGCTTTTGATAATCACATGACCTTCTTACAAACTAGGGGAAAACAACCTAGATGGAGCTAATATCAGGTGGATGCAAAATTGGTTGGAATACCGTTTCCAGAGAGCAGTTATCAGTGGTTCACAGTCATGCTGGAAGAGCATAATGAGTGGAGTCCTGCAGGGATCAGTTCTGGGTCCGGTTCTGTTCAATGATTTAATTAATGGCATAGGGAGTACACTTACAAAGTTTGTGGAGGACACCAAGCTGCGAAGGGTTGCAAGTGCTTTGGAGGCTACGATTAAAATTCAAAATGATCTGGACAAACTGGAGAAATGGTCTGAAGTAAATAGGATGAAATTCAATAAGGACAAATGCAAAGTACTCCACTTAGGAAGGAACAATCTGTCCCACATGTATAAAATGGGAAATGACTGCCCAGAAAGGAGTACTGTGGAAAGGGATCTGGGGGTCATAGTAGACTGTAAGCTAAATATGAGTCACCAGTGTAACACTGTTGGAAAAAAAGCGACCATCATTCTGGGCTGTATTAATAAGTAAGTAAGCAAGACATAAGAAGTAGTTCTTCCACTCTACTCCACACTGATTAGGCCTCAGCTGGAGTATTATGTCCAGTTCTGGGCACCACATTTCAGGAAAGATGTGGACAAATTGGAGAAAGTCCAGAGAAGTGCAACAAAATGATTAAAGGTCTAGAAAAATATGATCTATGAGGGAAAATTGAAAAAATTGGGTTTGTTTAGTCTGGAGAAGAGAAGACTGAGAGGGGACATGATTACAGTTTTCAAGTACATAAAAGGTTATTACAAGAAGGAGGGACACAATATGTTCTTCTTAACCTCTGAAGCAAGAAGCAATGGGCTTAAATTGCAGCAAGGGTGGTTTAGGTTGGATATTAGGAAAAACGACCTAACTGTCAGGGTGGTTAAGCATTGGAATAAATTGCCTTGGGAGTTTGTGGAATCTCCATCATTAGAGATTTTTAAGAGCAGGTTAGATAAACACTTGTCTTTAGTTCTGCTTGAGTGCAGGTGCCTGGACTAGATGACCCTTCCAGTCCTGTGATAACGTTTCATTATCCCTACACCCCAAACTTACATGCATTTTGAATAAAACAATCACCGTTTTCACACTGTGGTGATGGCTGAATGAGATGGGGTGCTTACCTTTCACTGGTTGCAAAAGAATTAATATGGACCCGAGAGGCCCATTAACCAGCTGTGGTGCACCGAGAGGGTGGACCAGGCCTGACTGGAACAAAAGCCCCGTTGGGGAGAAAGGTTCTGAGTGGGGTGAGCCCAAAGAGGGAGAGAAGACCCAGAAAGGAAATGTCCTGTCTCTGGGAAGCAGCCTGGAAAGAAGGCTGACAGGGGAAAGAAGGCTTCTCCAAGGCCAGCTGGATGCCTGACTGAAATGGGACCCCAGTGGGTTGGAGCTTCTTGGAATCCCCGATTAAGGGGAGGATGGAGGGTTGATCAAACCTGGGAGCAGCAGCAGCAGCTGAGGTGCGATTGTGCTGAGGTAGCTGCCTGCTGAGCCCACCTGGGCTGAAGGTTTGGTTTGTTTGGGTTTTTGTGGGACTTTGGTGACTCTGTGCTCTGTAAAGTGGTCTGGCTGGAGGGCCAGGACACTCCTAGGGACACAGAACAAAAGAAGGGGGGGGAAACTGAGGCAAAAGTTGCCGCTGTGCCACACTAGTCAAGAGGAGCTGTGTTCAGGCACTGACTTTGCCACAGTAACAAAGATGCAAACAAGTGTTGCTCATTCTGTATCTTTCTCCAGTTCATCAATAGATGGGGGTAGAGAGCTCCTCCCCTCTCGAGCTGCACCTACAGGCCGTACACCATCATATCCCAAGATGGAAATGAACATAATTAACCATGAGACCAACTCACCTAGAGATGTGGTGGGGTCTCCGTTCCAGGGAGTCTTTAATTCAACACTGGGCGTCTCTCTAAAAGATTCACTGGAGTGGACGGGGTGGAATCCTCTAGCCTGGTGGTCAGATCGGATGATCCTAAGAGTCCCTTCCGGCCTTAAAAGCTATGAGATGTCAGCACTGAGGCAGGCAGGAATGGAGCTGTGAGCCCTGTGGCCTGAAGAGAAAAGCGAGGCGGTTGAGTGAGCTCGCTGCTGGCAGGGGGAGTCGGCTGAGTGAGGCCGTACCATCTCTGCACATTACCTGCAGGCAGTCTGGGGACTGGGGTAGAGTTTGACTAAGTTTTATAGTTGGGGCCCATATTTCTGGGGTTACCCTGTTGGAACCCTCCTGGGCAAAGCCTGGGCAATGAGTGGCTATGGGGGTCTCTTCTCCCTCGACCTCACTGTTTGCTGAGGGGAGTCGGGGGAGAAGAGGCCCCAGACAGGCCAAAGAGGGAAGTTGTATGTGTCCCTGGCTTGCAAACATAAGAACTATAATGTGAAAGAGCCGTGCTAAGAGCTGTACCTGACTTATATGAACAGAAGTCACTAGACGTTCTGGTTGTTGAGCTAGTACCAGCAGAGGTAAGAGCAGGGCTGGTCATCTGAGCAACAGGCTCAGCAAGGCAGCAGATAGGCCCAGCCACAGCTGGATTCACCCACAGCTCCTAGCTGGAGAGCTGCAGACAGAGCAGCAGAGCGTGAGCAGTTGTGTGCATGACAGCAGCAGAAGAAGAATTCACAGCAACCATCTAGGCAGCCTGGTGACTGTGGTGAGGCCTCCCTGTCCTAGCTGCTGATGTCATTATAGCAGGGCAGGTCGTAGGTCCCAGGGCTGCTTGCAAAACAGGAACCCTGGTTTTTCTGGACTCTTGGAAGCACAAATTGTGAGTGAGGAAGTTGGGGACCTGTGAACTGGGAGTGTGAGGGTGGGAGGTAGAACAAACTGCATCAGCCATGCAGGGTCCAGTTGTTTGGGACTGCGACATGCACCCTGAAGGTGTTGAACTGTAACTATTTGTCCCAGTTCAACCTGGTCTTTCCCTTTTCTTCACCCCTTCTCCACCCAGTAAAGTTGGCTGGTTTAAACCTTTGCGCTTGCAAGTGGATGCAGATTTGCCTAGCAAAGGTGCCCAGAGTGGTTATAGGGTCCCAGTTTACTGAGTGTGAGCTTGAGGCAAAAACAAGTAAAAAATTGTAGAGAATCCCCTCAGATCAGGACCTGACCCTTGTTGCCAGTGCCAGAGGCAGAAGGGCTCAGAAAGGGGAAGACAGGGGCAGGGAACGGTGTAAAGGAAGCTTAGGAATGAATCAGCCAACATCCGCTCTTGTGTCTCAGTTCAGCGAACTGAGAAATCTGTTCTCAGAGAAATCTGCCAGGGGACCCAGCACACTGAGATGGCAGAGGCTTGGGCAGGAGGGTTATGGGACACCCGGACAAGCAGGGGTATCTGAATCAGCTGAGCGCAACTTAATTCAAGCCAGAAACTCTGTACGCCACAGACTTAAAGCCACAGGCTGGCCATAGAATTCCATCCTCTCCCCTTCCAGCCCAACCATCCTCCTCACTGTGTCAGTGGAGAGAGAGAGATGCAGGGTTAGACACTGACACATTTCCCACCATTGGGACCTGTTTGACAGGAGGCTGCTGCCTTATCAGGTGAGAAGTTGGCACTTCATGCTGCTCAGTGATTTATTTCAATAGATCTTCAGACTTCTTAGCAGCGACAACAGCATTTTGAGGAGTCCGGTTCCACATGTCATAGACCCCTTGCCTTTAAAGTCAGAAGAGACCATCATGATCCTCTAGTCTCCACTCCTGGGACAGTGGAGAGACAGGCCTGGAGGTAGGAGTGGGGTGAAATCCAGTCCCTTTGGCTGGAGTTCGCTGTCTAGCTGATCTATGCTATTCTGATAGACATTTCCCTACTGCCTTTGCTAGTGTTAGGTTGTTACTGCCATACACTGTATTGCCAGCCCCAAGCATTCAAAAATCTTGAGTAAGGCCTCAAAAAATCATGAGATTAGCTTAATAATCTGCGGACTTTAAAAATAATGCATTTGGGGGCCTTTTTATTCTGCTGTCTGGTTTGAGCCCTTAGGGGTCACACTTACAAGATTTTATATGCAGCCACGAGGACTAGAAATGTATGATTTTTAAAATGAGGGGTAACTCCCATAACGTCACTCTGGGAGACAGGACTTGAATGAAAACATCAAATATCACTGGCAACGCTGTTAAATGCAGAAAATTCCTACGTCATGATTTGAGGGGTGGGATTCTGTGCTGTTGCTGGTAATCGAGAGCTTTTGGCCAACGGGCAAGTCATTTGCTTGTAGCTTGGTCATAGACTCATAGAATATTAGGGTTGGAAGGGACCTCAGGAGGTCATCTAGTTCAACCCTCTGATTAAAGCAGGACCAACATCAACTAAATCATCCCAGCCAGGGCTTTGTCAAGCTAGGCCTTAAAAACCTTTAAGGAAGGAGATTCCCCCACCTCCCTAGGTAGCCCATCCCAGTGCTTCACCACCCTCCTAGTGAAATGTGTTTCCTAATATCCAAACTAAACCTCCCGCTCTGCAACTTGAGACCATTACTCCTTGTTATGTCATCTGCCACAACTGAGAACAGTCTAGATCTATCTTCTTTGGAACCTCTCTTCAAGTAGTTGAAGGCTGTTATGAAATCCCCCCTCACTCTTCTCTTCTGCAGACTAAACAATCCCAGTTCCCTCCGCCTCTCTTCGTAAGTCATGTGCTCCAGACCACTAATCATTTTAATTGCCCTCCGCTGGACTCTCTCCAATTTGTCCACAACCTTTCTGGAGTGGGGCCCCCAAAACTGGACTAAGTACTGCAGATGTGGCCTCACCAATGCTGAATAAAGGGGAATAATAACTTCCCTTGATCTGCTGGCAATGCTCCTATTAATGCAGCCCAATATGCCATTAGCCTTCTTGGCAACAAGGGCACACTGCTGACTCATAGCCAGCTTCTCGTCCACTGTAATCTCCAGGTCCTTTTCTGCAGAACTGCTGCTTAGCCAGTCAGTCACCACCCTGTAGCAGTGCCTGGGATTCTTCTATCCTAATGCAGGATTCTGCACTTGTCCTTGTTGAACCTCATCAGATTTCTTTTGGTCCAATCCTCCAATGTGTCTAGGTCACTCTGGACCCTATCTCTACCTTCCAGCATATCTACCTCTCCCCCCATTTTAGTGTAATCTGAGAACATGCTGAGCGTGCAATCCATCCCATAATCCAGATAATTAAAAAGATATTGAACAAAACTGGTGCCAGGACCGACTCCTGGGGCACTCCGCTTGATACCAGCTGCCAGCTAGACATTGAGCAGTTGATCACTACCTGTTGAGCCCGACAATCTAGCCATCTTTCTATCCACCTTATAGTCCATTCATCCAGCCCATACTCCTTTAACTTTCTGGCAAGAATACTGTGGGAGACTGTATCAAAAGCTTTGCTAAAGTCAAGATATATCACATCCACTGCTTTCCTCTCATCCACAGAGCCAGTTATCTCATCGTAGAAGGCAATCAGATTGGTCAGGCATGACTTGCCCTTGGTGAATCCATGCTGACTGTTCCTGGTCATCTTCCTCTCCTCCAAGTGCTTCAGAATGGTTTCCTTAAGGATCTAATCCATGATTTTTCCAGGGACTGAGGTGAGGCTGACTGGCCTGTAGTTCCCAAGTTCATCTTCTTCCCATTTTCAAAGATGGGCACTACATTTGCCTTTTTCCAATTGTCCAGGACCTCCCCCAATCAGCATGATAATGGCCAGTGGCTCTGCAATCACATCCGCCAACTCCCTCAGCCCCTCCGGGATGTATTACTTCTGGACCCATGGACTTGTGCATGTCCAGTTTTTCTAAACAATCCTTCACCTGTTCTTTCACCACTGAGGGCTGCTCGCTTCCTCTCCATATTGTGCTGTCCAGGTCAGCAGTGTGAGAGCTGACTTTTTCTGTGAAGACCAAGGCAAAAAAAGCACTGAGTATTCCAGTGTCACTAGGTTGCCTCCCCCATTCATTAAGTGTCCCACACTTTCCCTCATCTTTTTCTTATGTCTAATATACCCGTGGAAGCCCTTCTTGTTACCTTTCACATCCCTTGCTAGCTGCAACTCCGGTTGTGTTTTGGCCTTCCCAGTTATGCCCCTGCATGCACCAGCAATATTTTTATATTCCTACCCAGTCATCTGTCCAAGTTTCCATTTTTTGTAAGCTTCCTTTTTGTGTTTAACCTCACCGAAGATTTCTCTGTTAAGCCAAGCTGGTGGCCTGCCATATTTGCTATTCTTTCTGCACATCAGGATGGTTTGCTCCTGCATCCTATATAAGGTTTCTTTAAAATACAGCCAGATTTCCCAGGCTCCTTTCCCCCTCCTATTCGCCTTCCAAGGGATCCTGCCCATCAGTTCTCTGAGGGAGTCATTGTCTGCTTTTCTGAAGTCCAGGGTCCATATTCTGCTGCTCTCCTTTCTTCCTTTTGTGAGGATCCTGAACTCAACCATCTCATGGTCACTGCTGCCCAGGTTGCCACCCACTTCTACTTTCCCTAACCAAACTTCCCTGTTTGTGAGCAGCAGGTCAAGAAGAGCACGGCCCCTGGTTGATTTCTCCTGCACTTGCACTTGTCCCCAGTACTCTCCAAAAGCTTCCTGGATTGTCTGTGCACTGCCATATTGCTCTCCCAGCAGATGTCAGGGTGATTGAAATCCCCGATTATAACCAGGGCCTGTGATCTGGAAACTTCAGTTAATTGTCTGAAGAGAGCCTTGTCTACCTCATCCTCCTGGTCTGGTGGTTTACAGCACATGTCCACCACGACATTATAGTGTCACAGCAGGACACATTTTTCCCTTATAAGGACCTTCAGCCTATACAGTGTGTTTAGCTTCTGTTTGCATATGTTGGAAGCGGACACGCTTCTGTCTAAACCGTGACTGATATGCCATCCCTGGATTAGGGGCGGCAAAGAATGGGAGAGATCAGGCAAGTTAGAACAGCAGCTCTGGGTCTGATGCTTTCTGCAAGGGTTGTTTGTCTTTACATCACTGATGAATGTTAGTTGCTGCTTTTCTTGCCGCTTGCTTGTGTTTGATATTTGCTGTTCATTTGCAGGTCTGTAGGTTAGGAAATGACAGCTGTCATCTAGCTCTCAGGGTGAGCAGTCCTGCGACAACGGGTAGGCTCTTGCCCCTGGACAGCGATAGCTATTTCTCAAGTTCTTTTCTGTGAGGTTTAGCGATTTTAATGCCAGCAAAGGGCTGGATTAGTGGAAGTGTAGCCTCCACCTCTCCAGAAGACCTCAAGCAGGGGTGGAAGCTTCCCCCATGCTGTGTGTGGGTGTGAAACCTGCCCTGGAGGAGGCCGCTGCTAGGAGTAGAAGAGAAAGTTCTAACCCAAAGCCCATTTAGTCCCTGGATTCTCTGCTGACACAGCCTGACGCTGAGGGTGGTTTTGTTATGGGATTCTCTGCTCCACAGTGTATGAACGAGCAGTCCAGAAATGTCAGTGTCATCGAATACAAACGGGAATAAACTGATTTCTGGAGCAACACCACTGTAGTCAATAGCGCTACATTCCAGGTGAATAATATCCAGGATCTGTGGATTTTATGCTTTTACAGACCTCTTGGGAATTCGGCTCCCATCTTTATCCAGGAAAGAAAGACTAACTGGACATGGATCTAAACCACAACCCTGGGCTCCAAATGCTCCCGAACATTGTAACAGTTCTGACCTAGGTGAGGAATTTGCAAGTTCTCCATCTCAATAGTGGGCTGAAAGAAAACTCCAGTGGAATGCTTTGGCTTTGTGTGTTTATGAGTGAATGAAGCTGCCTGGGTGCTCATTGCGGATATGGGACTTGCTGCTAAAGTGGTAGAGAGAAAGCTTGTTTAATGCAGGTATTAGAGGAATACCTGCATTATCTGGAATAAAGGAACAAAGTTTTTGTCCTCAGTCCCCATATGTTTATAATCAATATGGAGACTATTAAAAAGTGCTCCCAACAACCACCATAACTCTCTGTTATAACCTTTCCATCTGTCCACTCATCTATTATTTTGGCTTAAAAAACTGGCTTAGTCTCAAAATGTTCAGACTCATTCGGAAGGCAAATGTCAATGTTTCAAGAAAATTAATCACAGTTTCTCAGTGACCAGATTGTTTAAAATTTACTTTGATTTGAAACTGTGACTTTTTAACATTGTCTTCCTCTAGCACAAAAGCAGTTTATTGCTGTCACTTCAGCAATATATTTGTAGCTAATTCTCCTTGACAAGTCATGACTCTGCTATATTAGAAGATAACTACCTACTACCAGCAGTAAATGAGATTTACACTGTTAGCTCAAGTGGAAGAAGCCTGGATTTGGTACAACAGCTCGCAGGTTTAAACCTGCTTCCAGGCTAGGTTGGGATCACTGCCAAAGAAAGGAGAGAAGTCTAAAAGCATAAAAGTTATCGAGTTAAGTGTCATCAACAGCTGGCACATGTTGTTGAGCCAGAGTTTCTTTTACAAATGAAAAGACATTTATTTTTGGATTTTTTTTTGGAAAGTGTCTCATGTTTCTTTGTGTCACTCCATTAAATCACATGAAGCAGTGAGGTCCCATCTCTTGCTGAACCATCAGCCCCATTTACAGCTAACAGAGAATGAAACAATGACAGGATTTTCTAAAAAGTTGTTGTTTAAACCAAAACAAGAACAACAACAACCCCCCAGACCCCACATTTGCGGTGTTCTCTAGGCTAATTTCTCTCTGTATAGATGTGCACATAAAATACACACTCATGAATTATGTGGCTCTTCCCAACGCCAGTAAAACCTTTATTCAATCCCACGCTATTGAGCATCTTAATTTGTGCCCATATTTTACAGAAAAACTATCTGAGACCTTTTTAGAGAGTTTCAAACTTATTCATCTGCACTAGTTTTCACAGCCTTCTGCCTGTAACGTTTGATCACCTTAGCACCATGAGCCCAACTGTGGGGAGGAAGAAGATGAAAAATGGGTTAAAATAATTTTTAAAGCCTCTGTGTAGTAAGGTGTTGTCATTTTAACCTTCCATTCCTTGCACCACACAATTGTAAGGTATAAAAGTAACCTTTATAGTTAGTTGGTGACTGAGGAGACGAGTCAGTGGTCCTTAAATCCAAGTAACAGCCCTGAGCTGTGAGATGAAGCCATTCATCACTAGTAACAACGTAGAGAGGCATTTTAGCCTTTTCCAGACTGTTTTTTTAAAGGTTTTGAGCTCTGCCCTTCTTCCACCTAGCCGTAAAAAAAGGGTGGCAGGTCGTGATCCCCTCAAGACCTCTTTCGGATCCCTCAGGGTAGTCGCAACCCCTGATTGCAATTACTGATCTACACTGGTGACAACTGGACGTCTAAAATAGTGAATGCCAGTGAAAATGAGGTGGGATCAGAGTCTCAAATAGGAAAAGAACAAGTCAAAAATTACTTATACAAGTTAGATGTCTTCAAATCAGCAGGGCCTGATGAACTGCATCCTCGAATACTCAAGGAGCTGACTAAGGAGATACCTGAGTCATTAGCAATTATCTTTGAAAAGTCAGGGAAGACGGGAGACATTCCAGGAGACTGGAAAAGAGCAAATCTAGTGATAACCTATAAAAAGGGAAATAAGGACAACCTGGGGAATTACAGACCAGTCAGCTTAACTTCTGCACCCAGAAAGATAATGGAACAAATAATTAAGCAATCTGCAAACACCTAGAAGAAAATAACTTGATAAATAACAGTCAGCATGGATTTGTCAAGAACAAATCGTGTCAAACCAACTGATAGCTTCTTTGAAAAGAATAACAAGCCTTGTGGATTGGGGGAAGTGGTGGATGTGGTATATCTTGACTTTAGTAAGGCTTTTGATACTGTCTTGTGTGACCTTCTCATAAACTAGGGAAATACAACCTAGATGGAGATACTATAAGGTGGGTGCATAACATATTGGAAAGTCATTTCCAGGGAGTAGTTGTCAGTGTTTTGGAGGATAGGATTAAAATTCAAAATGATCTGGACAAACTGGAGAAATAGTCTGAAGTAAATAGGATGAAATTCAATAAGGACAAGCTAAATATGAGTCAACGGTGTAACACTGTTGCAAAAGAAGTGACCCTCATCCTGGGCTGTATTAGCAGGCGTGTAAGTAAAACATAAGAAGTAATTCTTCCGTCTACTCCACACTGATAAGGCCTCAACTGGAGTATTGTGTCCAGTTCTGGGCACCACATTTCAGAAAAGATGTGAACAAATTGGAGGAAGTCCAGAGAAGAGCAACAAAATGATTAAAGGTCTAGAAAACATGATCTATGAGGGAAGATTGAAAAAATGGGGTTTTTTTAGTCTGGAGAAGAGAAGAATGAGAGGGGACATGATAACGGTTTATAGTACATAAAAGGTTGTTACAAGGAAGAGAGAGAAAAACTTCCTGTCAGAATGATTAATCTCTGGAATAAATTACCTAAGGAGGTAATAGAATCTACATCATTGGTGATTTTTAAGAGCAGATTGGATAGACATCTGTCAGGGATGGTCTAGTCATAGACTTTAAGGTCAGAAGGGACCATTATGATCATCTAGTCTGACCTTCTGCACAATGCAGGCCACAATCTCACCCACAGATTCCTAAATGGCTTTTTCAAGGACTAAACTCACAACCCTGGGTTTTGTTGGTCAATGCTCAAACCACTGAGCTGTCCCTCCTCCTCTAGGTCAGGGATTGGCAACCTTTGGCACATGGCCCATCAGGGAAATCCACTGGCAGGCCAGGATGGTTTGTTTACCTGCAGCATCCGCAGTTTCGGCCAATCGCAGCTCCCAGTAGTTGCGGTTTCCCATTCCAGGCCAATGGGGACTGCGGGAAGCGGCATGGGCCAAGGGATGTGCTGGATCCACCAGTAGATTTCCCTACTGGAATGCAGGATGGGTTCCACATCTGGGGAGTAATAGGGGACTGAGGTATGACAGCAGCTGTCAGAGAGCTGCCCGAGGTCTGCATTGTAGCCGTAGACCCTCTGGAGATGAATTTGCGGGCAGGAGCAGTGAAAGCAATTAGAAGTGAATGACAAATGCAATTTATGACATCATTTTGGAGCGTAACACTTGGCTGTTATGACCATATGTGTAGGGTTGATTACCAGGCAATTTTATTTTGTAAAGCCTCCCTTAACTCTGAGCTATTAGAATTACTCACTGCAGTTCTCCTTTGAAGTGGTTACCAGGCCCGTTGGAGGTAAGTGCCGGGTGTGGTGTAGGTAGCTCTGTAACTGAGAGGCGATGATGTCATTCTTTTTTCCAGGTACTGCACCTTTAAATGGAGAGGAGTCTCCCTTCTTGCTTCAGGGGGCAGGTGTGAGGCAGCTGTTGCTTTGTGTATCCAGTTCCATTGCAGAATGTTAAAGCGAGTCACTGTGCGCTCTGCACCGGAGGCAAAGGGCAGCCATCTTGCACTTCTCCTCCAGCACACAGCTGGCTTCGCTGGCCAGAGACCATGCCAACGGGTCAGGGTGAACGGCCAGGGATCTGCTGTGTGCTGGCAATCGCCAGCCACTGGATGAGGGGAGGGATAGCTCAGTGGTTTGAGCGTTAGCCTGCTAAACCCAGGGTTGTAAGCTTAATTCTTGAGGGGATCATTTAAGGATATGGAGCAAAAATCTGTTGGATGATTTAATTGGGGATTGGTCCTGCTTTGAGCAGGGGGTTGCACCAGAAGATCTCCTGAGGTCCCTTTCAGCCCTGATATTCTATGAATGACCCCTTTTGGGGTTGCTGCCCAGTGGTAAAAGTTAGAACAGATCAAGGCTACTTTAAGAAGTCCAGCAGGAAGCAGCTCTGGGACCGTGGGCTGCAGAGGTGACTCTCCTCATGAGGTGTACTGGGTGGCTTTATATTTGGTATTTCCATAGTGCTTTCCTCAGTCTGAAGTAAGTCCCCATGAGAAACAGAACCCTGGAGGTTTCTAGCATCTGTGTCAGTCTGATTGTAGGTGTAAGTTATAAAGAGAGAAAAGAATGGGAAATACAGGCACCCTTCCCTTCTTTTGGATTCTCCTTTTGGCCACCTGTAATTCAGGAGGAGGAAGTATGGTCAAGCAATTAGAGCAGGGGATCCTGGGTTGTATTCCTAGCTGTGAGTCGCTTGAGCAAGTAACATCTCCAGAGCTCAGCACACCCAGCTCGATGCTGAATGTCACAGAACTCACCTAGAACTGGGGGGCCGTGAGCCTCCAGTGACAATGCTGGTAAGAGCATTGCAGCCCTTGGCTGAATGGTGCTGCTGAACGGTACAAGTGCATCGCTGTGGTCCCTGGGTCAGGGCTGTCGGTGAGAACAGGGAGTTGCCCATGGTTTGCTTTTCACTCGTGCCTCGCCCTTGGTGTATTCGGCACGGCAGCTGCAGCCCGAGGCAGAGCGAGGCTGCATCCCTGCTCCGAGGTGTCATGTTGTTGACACCTAGGAGATGCTCTCCAGGCTCTGCTTGCTCAGCTCCTTGAGCGTGAGGCTCATTCCTGGGTGTTTGGGTTGGCATGGCCAGGGCGTACCACCTTGCCTCTTGGCATTGGTTATGCGAATCTTTAAATGTGCCAGGCTGACTCACCTCACTGTCAGAACAGAGCTGTTGGAACAGGCCTGGCTCAGTGAGTCACCCTGGTGCTGATTGCAATGGCGTCATAGGGACTGTTTCTCCCAGTGGTACTAGGGCTGTGGCTGCCATGATGGGAGCGCTCCTCTGAACTTGGAGAGTCAGTTGCTTTGGCCAGTATCTTTTGTTCCCTAGCAAAGGGTCTAGGGCCTGGCCCAGCCCACACTGAAGTGATGGGAATCTTTCCATCGACTTGGGATTGGGTCTCTTCTGAACAAGGTGCCTTCTGCTCCCCTGCTGTATGAGGCATCTGAAATTGGGATGGAGGGAAGGAGGATCCACTGTAATATCTCAGGCCACGTCCCACCTCAGGAGCAGGGAAATTGCCGCTCTTTCTCTTTGACTCACCCTCTCCCTACTTCCCACCACCTGCTCCATTCCTGCAGCTTCTGTTCAGAGGGAATGAAGTAGAGGGGTTTGATCCAGTAGCCTTTGCTTTTAGGGAGTCAGAGGAATCTGCCTTGTCTCTGTGTACACACACCTCTTCCAGTCACCCTGAGGTTAATTCTGCAATGCCTGCTATGGCCTGTCCTGAGCCACCCTCTCTGTGCCAGAAAACCACCCCAAACCAGCCAAAATAGGGGGGGAGGGAGTCTGCAAAACCCAGAAAGTATAAGTGGGGGCAGGTTTTGTGCCATGTCGCCATGATGCTGGGTGGGGTGTGTGTCAAAAATTGCCCCCAGAGCATAGTTTAAAAAAAAGAGGGAGGGGAAGCAGCCCACAAGACAAGTAGGAAAACCTGTGGGCTGCAGCTGTCTAAAAATGCCACCGTAGCTGGCCAAAAACAATCAAAAAGTGGCTGGTTTTAAGCAGACTTAGCAACTCACCTAAAGCACCAACTAGAGAACTCCCTGATGATCAGGAAGTGCCACCTTTAAACTCCTCACTGCAACACATCCTGGTCCTCTCAGGTAACTCTATAACCACTTCACATCTCCCTTTCCTTATACTAAAAGATGAACATTTCATTCTAAACTGGTGTCTCTATACACAGCAATTCAAAATAAACTTCAGATTCCTGAAAACTATTTGCACCACTGTGTCCCACTATCAGTTGCATTTAAATAGTCGTGAGCACTATTCTAAAGAACAAAGTGTTTGCGGGGGACCAATCAATCTTCCAGACTGTAATCTCACTTCTGTTGAGTTAGCATGTGGATCTCTCCATGGGGGGGACTCACTTCCTGTCAGAGTACCTGTAAGTCTCAAATCCCAATTCCTCTAGAGAAATCCTTCTGGAGTCTCCACTAAGGGCTTGTCTTCACTACTCCTTGACTTCAGCAAAGCTTTTGATACGGTCTCCCACAATATTCTTGCCAGCAAGTTAAAGAAGTACAGGCTGGATGAATGGACCATGAGGTGGATAGACAGCTGGCTGAATCGTCGGGCTCAACGGGTCATGATCAAAGGCTCCATGTCTAGTTGGTAGCCAGTATCAAGCAGAGTGCCCCAAGGGTCGGTCCTGGGGCCGGTTTTGTTCAAAATCTTTTTTAATTATCTGGATTATGGGATGAATTGTTCACTCAGCAAGTTCTCAGATTACACTAAAATGGGGGGACAGATAGATACACTGGAGGGTTGGGATAGGGTCCAGAGTGACCTAGACAAATTGGAGGATTGGCCCAAAGGAAATCTGGTGAGGTTCAACAAGGACAAGTGCAGAGTCCTGCACTTAGGACGGAAGAATCCCAGGTACTGCTACAGACTAGGGACTGAATGGCTAGGCAGCAATTCTGCAGAAAAGGACCTAGGGGTTACAGTGGACGAGAAGCTGGACATGAGCCAACAGTGTGCCCTTGTTGCCAAGAAGGCTAACGGCATTTTGGGCTGTATAAGTAGGGGCACTGCCAGCAGATTGAGGGATGTGATCGTTCCCCTCTATTTGACATTGGTGAGGCCTCATCTGGAGTACTGTGTCCAGTTTTGGGGCCCACACTACAAGAAAGATGTAGAAAAATTGGAGAGAGTCCAGAGAAGGGCAACAAAATGATTAGGGGCCTGGAGCACATGACTTATGAGGAGAGGCCGAGAGAACTGGGATTGTTTAGTCTACAGAAGAGAAGACTGAGGAGAGCATAGTGTAGCTGAAGTCGATGTACTTAGATCGACTTACCACGGTGTCTTCAGGGTAAGTCGATCTAAGTACTGCTGCCACTCCCCCAGTGACTCTGCCTGTGCTTCTCGTGGCGGTGGAGTACAGGAGTCGACAGGAGAGCGCTTGGGGATCGATTTATTGATCTCACAGCATTGCTCCCTGCCGTAGTGTAGACCTGCCCTCAGAGATGTGGAGACCAGAGAGTGCTCCTCAGTCAGTTTAGCAGGTCTTCATTAGTTCCCTGGTCTCGTTTCAGGAAGTGCTTTTGCTCGGTGCTGAATATTGAAGTTTTGTTGCTGCTGAATTTTTATTTCATCATCCTGTTTTCAAAATTCCTTCAGGTCAGGCTACTTAAACTGCATTGGTGCCTGGGTAAAAGGCGTCCATAGTTATCTTCCCACTGTAAGTTCTGCCACAGATAATCCAAATGCAAGCAATGTTGACCTGTATACCTAGAGTTCTTCAAATGAATCCACCGATTTTTGCAGAAATCTTTTTAAAGTCTGTGCTGCTCTCTTCACCTCCCCATTCCTCTGGGCATAATGTGAACTACAAGTACAATGTTCAAAATCAAAGTCTAGTGCAAATGCTAGGAACATTTTAGAGGTTAATTCAGGCCCATGTCAGATAGGAGGACTTGAGGAACCTCCTGTCTTGCAATACTGACTTTAGTTTCTGGATGGCCTTGCTGATTAAGTCTGTGTAAGTGTAGCCAAGTCAATATAGACATAATCAATTACAATCATGTATGCGTGTCCTTTCCAGAAAAACTTGTTGCTACTTGCTGCCAACGTCTGTCAGAATAATGATTCTGGCAACTTTTAAAAATTATTGTATTGTGTTCCTCTCCTTTCCCTCCCACCCCCACTCCCACTCCTTTTTGCACACCTTGCAGCCCTCAACTAAGGTCTACATTTGACTTCTCAGACAGGGTGTAGCGGGGTGGCTACCCGCTCCCAGCCACGAAGGGTTAAAGTCAGCCCGGGGAGAAGGCTGGGGCAGTAGGGTAAAGCCCAGGCTGATTGGGAGAGTAGGGTCAGCTGGGTGGCCACGCCCCAAACACTCCGCAGGCCCTTATAAAGGGCTGAGAGGCCAAGGCAACACAGTCTCCTCTGACTGCAGAGGGAGATGGGCCTGGCTGCTGGGGAGACTTGATAGGCTAAGTTACCAAAATGGCTTGTCATGCCCAGGAATTTTCTTATAGCGGAAATATCTTTGGGTTCAGGTAATGTAGGTAATACTTGTCTGAGTCCATCTGAATTCTCTGTTGCTGATCTTATAAACGTTATCTGCTCTTTTCCAAATCACATTTCCCGTTCAGAGTGAGGTCAGCTTGTTGGAAGCATCTCAAAACTGCATGTAGCCATACATCATGTTCATTTGTATCTCTGCCATATGCCAACGCATTATCTCTGTGGTAAATGATAGCAGGCAGACCTAACATGATCTGAGAGATTCTTTTGGAAATCTTCTTGTGTGGAAGATATGCCAAATGGAAGATGATTGAAACAGTATCTTCCAAATGGGATGATGAACATAGTTAATGGTATAGCTCCTTTGGCAAGGGGGATTTGCCAGAAGCCTGCTGTAGATAGCACTTAACTTTGAGAAGACTTTGGCCTCTGATAACTGTGCTTATGTCTCATCAACTGTGAGAAGCATGTGTCTTTCTCTGAATAGCCTTTTCTTAAGATGTGTAAGATCCGCACAAATCTAGATGTTGTCATTGGGCTTTGCTACTACAACTATCCCCACACCTTAGTCAGTGGGTTCTTTTCCTCTGAGAAATATACCTCATATCTTCCATTCTGTTTAATTCTTCTTTTAATTTTCCCTAGCAAGGCTACAGGGATGCAGCTTGGGGCTGTGAGAGCAAAGGGAGCTGCTGATGACACCAGTGTTACTTTGTACTTCCCTGATGGCTTTCTGACTCCCATGAAGACATGTGGATACATCTTCTATATAGTTTACTTTTTGCCACTAATACATTTCAGTTTCTCAGCTAGTTGTAGTTCCTGTATTGGAGGCAACTTTAGCTCAGTTGTCAGTCCTTGTATTGCATATATTATTGGTTGAGTAACTCTCCATCCTTTCTTCAGTTTCCCAAGGAGCTGGTCACAAGCACCCAAAGTCTTGTTACTAGCTCCATGTAAAATGTTATTTGGTTGTTGCAGAACTCCATCTCAAGATCAATTTTATAATCTTTTTTAGAATTGTGGTGACTTCTGCTCCAGCGTCCATTTTAAATTTAAGGTTTAACTGTTTAGAATTATGGTTTTTGTCTTTTCTGTTGAGAAATATGGACTCATTGTCACCTGATGATAATACTCCCTCTTGGATGGTTTCCATTACTCTTGATCACCTGCATGCTACTGCAAATTCTTCCATTTTGTGGTGTCTACATTTCCCCTCTTCTGCTGACTGGACATTGATTGCATTCAGCTGTACAGCCATCCCTCCCTTCTGCCTCTTCCAGCTGTGGCTTGGGGTCTTGCCACATCTTCCACAGTTTTCCACACTTCTCTCCTAGTTCTTTGGACTACTACTCTCTAGTTGTGCACTGTCCTTATGTTGTAAATTGTGTCTTTTCTCTTTCCCGTGTCAATATTGTCTGATGCAGTCTCCCCTATGCTGCTAGCATGTAAGTCACATTGCTGTTTCTTTATTGTTTCTTGAAGCTGTTCTGATAAATTGGCGTCTCTTATACCAACAACTATCCTGTCTCCAGGGCTTAAATTCAGACAGAGCTGTCTGGAGCAGAGATCCGGTAAATATTTTTAACCCCCCTGGAGTTTTTATAGCATGTTTCGGGAGAGGGGCTGGAATGAGGGGGGCTCCAGGGAATACTCTATAAGAATTTAAGCCCTGCCTGTCTCTTATTAGTTCTGCTTCTAAAGTTCCATATTTGCAATGTCAAGCAAGACTATGAACTTCAGTAAAATGTCTCTTTCCCCAGAGAGGGCCAGATTTTCAGAGAGTCTTTGATGCTTAAGATGCAGATAGGCATCTAGGTGCTTTTGAAAATCCCACTAGGTGCCTAACTCCCATGGAACCAATGGGAAATAGGCACCTGTCTCCTTCAGATACCTAGATACTGTTGAAAAACTGTCCTTCCGGTCTTGCAATGCTGAACCGACCAATGCCGAAATACCTTTAAAAATGTGGGACCTGGTGCCTAGGATTTACTTTTGGCGGGGTGGGGGGGGGGGAAGAAGGGGGAGGGTATGGGAGAATTTGGCAGCATTTGTATATTTTCTAGGAGTTATGGATTATTGTTCGTAGACAAAAGAAATAAAAACAACCAACCACTTAACCGAAGTGCTGGTTACAGAATGATTAAAGAGGGCAAGGAGCTGGGAGAAAAGGGCAGGCATTGTGAAGAGAATGTCCAAGCAGAAAGCTTGGAAACTTTCCTGAGAGTGGAGACATAAGAGCACCGGTGCTTTTGATTTACCTTGTAAGGAAAGTGTGCGGGACAGTTTTTGGTTCTGAAAAGGTTAAATGGCACTTTACAGGCAAGAATGAAAACTGGATTGCTGCCGAGAAGTGTGGCGTCTGCACGGCAAAAGGGTTTGACCATTTGGAAAGGGTTCAGAAGAGAGCTTCAAGAATGATTTGAGGGCTGGAAAACATGCCCTATAGCGAGAGACTAAGGTTGCTCAATCCATTTAGCTTATTCAACACAAGCTTAGGAGCGTCTGGGTCATGCTCTATAAATACCTATTTGAGGGGAAGTTTTCTGAAAGAGGACTCTTTGATCTCCCAGAGAGCTAGAACCAATGGCAGGAGGTGAAGCTAGACAAATTCAGACTAGAAAGAAGGTGCAATTTTTTAACAGAGAGGGTAATAACCATTGGAGCAACTGACTTGGAACATAGTGGATTCTGTGTCACGTGGCGTCTTTAAATCAGGATTGGGTGTCATTCTAAAAGATCTGGGCCTTGTGTACACACAAACTTGCATGGGTTGCCTGGTTTAGTTAAATTGGTGCCAACTGGTGTTATTTTTGGTTCCTAAGAAGTAAATTCTTTTTAAATTGACACCTTTTGTTAAATGGGTGCATATAGGCATATGGGCAAACCCATATAAGCAAACCCATTCACTAACATAACCAGGAGTTCTAAGTTTGATCCAGGAGTCACCAGGTGAGGTTCTCTGGCCTGTATTATGCAGCAGGTCAGACGAGAGGATCACAGTGGTACCTTGTGGACTTAAAAATTTGTGAACCTATGAATAAGGCCTCACAGTCTAAACAGAAAACATGCAACTACAGGAAGAGTGACAAGAAATAACCAAGATCAGGGCAGTCAATGAATGGTGGTAAGACCCCGTCTTGCTAGTCCCATTATGTTTGTTTGGGATTTTTATTTTCCCCTTCCTTGTTCGATTGTGTGGGTGATTTTTCAGCTGCCTGTGAGTTATTGCTTTTCTGTGGGACAGGGGCTAAGGGGATGTTGGCCCTTTGGGCAATTTAAGGAGGGACTTGAAGGAAGATGGAGTGGAGACTTGGTGAACTATCTCCTGGAGGGGAGGTGAAAGCTGTACAGTGGCAATTCCTGCACTCGCCATGACAATACAGTCAGGAGGAGGTATTGTTGTCTGAAGAAGAGAAGAGTGGGAAGGTCTGTTTTGGGGAACTCAGAAAATTAGATTGCGCTAAGTCTGAAACTCTAGAAAAGCGTCTATAATAGCTTCATTGAATGTCTCTGTTAATAACTGAAGAAATTAAATTAGGTACCAAAGCAACTTATTTCATGTCCCATCAAATGACCCTAAAACCCTAATTATGGGATGGATCTTTTGTCTTTCAAATTGCTAGGTAAAACCACAAGCCGTGCAGTAATTGGGAGGCATTATATTCCAGCCAGGGAGGTTTCCTTGGTTTATTTCAGTGTCTTAAAGACTCAAGCGTTTGCATCAAAACATGAAAAAATGTGTTTCCGTGGTTTGGATTTCTGTCTGTGATATCCCAACTGCACGATCATTTACACCACTGAAACACAAACAAATGTGATCACCAGCCTAGTATTTGTCCCACTGATTTACTGGCTCTTTAAAGTCATGGTAATAAATCACTTGAGACAGAAGCCAAAATCTTTTCACTGGGCTGACTTTAAACCCAATGCACAAACAATATTCTTTCTGTGAATGGCATCCACCCAATGTGGCAGAAGAAGGCTGGAAACCAGTGTTCATGGCCCAGCTCTCCAGAGGCTAAAACCAAACTGAGAAGTACTGAGCAGTGCAGCAATCCCTACAAGCCCCAGTGAAAGGAGTGGGGTGTTCTCGCCCTCATCGGGAGCACATCAGCTGTTAACTATGTTCAGTTCCTTATATTTGTGCGGTGTCTTTCATCCCAAAGGATCTCAAAGCTCTTTACACAGGACAGGAATCATGGCTCTCGCCTTTGCAGAGATGTGTGGTTCACAGCTGCACACTGCAACACTGCTTAGGAGGGGAAGTGAAGAACTCCATTGTCCCGGAGTCCCCGGGGCGATGCTCTGGAACTGCTTCCTCTCTGTGAAGCTCCTCTCCAGGGCAAGGAGCTTCACAGCTTACAGCTTCCACCTTCCTGGGGCTGACCTTTGTAGCATTCGTCACCTTCTGCCCCTCCGTGTGCTTCCCCCAGTGAGTCCTACACCCCAACTTCGCAGTCAGACGTGACTCCCAGCCAGCCAGTAAAACAGAGGTTTATTAGATGACAGGAACATGATCTAACACAGAGCTTGTAGGTACCATGAACCAGACCCCTCAGCTGGATCCATTTTGGGGGGCCCAGGGAGGCCAGACCATGTCTGTACCTCCCTCCCCTTCCTTAGCCAGCTCAAGCCTGAAACTTACTCTCCAGCCCCTCCTCTTTCTTTGTCTCTTGGGCAGAAGGTGTCACCCTCTCCCTCCCCCAACCTGGGCTCAGGCTACAGTCTCAGGTCTTATCTAGAATGGGAAGTCTCCCATCCCCACACACTATCCAGAGGAAACATTAAGATCATTCCCACTCCGTCACATCCATATCGCGGGTAGAATTAACACCCCAACACTTCCAAAAAGGATCTTCAATGGATCCATTTTACAACACATCTAAAAGAATTCTAGAGCTCCCCTCTGCAGCATTAGTGAGTCAACCCCTCCTAAGTCTCATTAGCACCATTTCTAGGGTATGATAGTTTTTTCTTCGACTGGGAGAAAGCTGCCGTACAAGGACGAGCCAGAAAAGGACCTGCTTTCTGATGGAAGTGTAGCCATCTGAGGCAGTGCTAATGCATAGCTGCTGTGCATCAAGGCTCAGAGCTGACGGAGGTATTGGGGGCTGCGGCCATTGGGTGTGGATGCCTGGTTCTCTGTGTATTCGTAGTATGGATGTGTGTCTGACTGCAGTATGCACAGGTGTGTTGTACACAGCGCACAGAATTTGTGTATGTGAGTCCAGCTCATAGTGTGCAGGGGTGAATGCTGTGTGTTCAGGGATTTATAGATTTCCAAGGCCAGAAGTGACCATGGTGATCATCTAGTCTGACCTCCTGTATAGCACGGGTCAGAGAATTTCCCCTCCAGCTCCCCTCCTCACAAATTCCTTGAGTAGAGCTTTTAGAAAAGCATCCAATCTTGAGTTAAAAATTGCCACTCACAGAGAGGTTTAACAAAACCTTACACCTTATTTCCCATTTGAATTTGTTCAGCTTCAGCTCCCAGCCACTAGATCGAGTGAGACCTTTCTCCGCTAGGCTGAGGAGCCCCATTCATTAGCAGATATTTGTTCCCCATTAGTGTGGAACTCTTAGAGCTTCCCCGAGGTTGGCTAGGGCAAGCAAAGCTGTAGAAGATGCAAAGCGTGGCCAGGGGCTTGGGCAGGCAGGAGGCCAGTGGGCGGCTCTGGGTTGAGCCCACCCAGAACAGACTTACTAACCCATGATAACGATGTTGCAAGTGCTCCCCTAGTCTTGGCTTCCACCCACTGGCTTGTGTGCCTCCTGGCTTCCTCCTCTCCAGGACATCGGTTGCTTTTAGCTCTGCAGCCACCACTCCCCTGTGCTGTCGAAAACATTTCAACCAGCACTTCTGGGAGGGAAGTTTTGCCTTAAGTCGGTGGTGTCATGTCTTACTACGGGGCTGACATTCTTTTAAGGAACTGGTGGGTCATAAGCAGTCCGCTAACTTTGTAGCGGGCTCCTGCCTCCGCCCTTGAGATGAACGCGTCTCGTTCTCGTTTGGAAGATAAGACATATTGTAACGATAATCCTGAGAGAACCTGTGCTGATCATTCTGTTCATTCATTCTGTGTCATGTCTCACAGGTATTGCTTTGCCGGCAGTTATCTGTGGCAAGAATTACTGTGACCATGCTGAGTTTTCTATCCAGAATGGAAAGGAGGACGAAAATGGTGAAGATTAAAGGACACTATAACCTCAAATACTGAGAATCACTTGACAGATAAAGTCTCCTCCTTCCCTGTGCGGGAGCACACAAAGGGTTAAAATACAATCTGAGGAGGTGCCAGTGACTTCTTCATAAAACACAGAAGGGTCTGATTATTACAGCACAGCCCCGTGTTGGTGGAGCATGAGGACATAATTGAAGGCACCCTTCTAAAGGGAGGCTCTGTGGCCTAGTGGGTAGAGCACTGTGTTGGGTCTCAGATGACACAAGTTCTGTTCCTGCTGAGTGATCTTAGGAACATCGGTTTCCTCTCAGTTTCTCTAGCTGTGAGGTTGATTATAGTGATACCTCCTTTATAAAGCATAATGACATCTTTCAGTATAAACAAGGCACTTACTATCAGTAAAGGGAGTGTTTGGCCCTTTGCAGAACGCAGGGGATGGGACACAGTGGGGAGGGTACTCCCCTGAGCAGGCAGAAAGTGGGAAATCCCATGGTCATGCCTCCTTTCTGCCAACTTTAGCGTGTCTAGGACTCCAGGGAGCAGTATCAGTAACAGCCTCAGCCTTCAGGAAAACACAAGGACTGCTCTTGTGTCTGGCACCTGGGGTTTAGGGGCCTCACCGCCCTGCACATATATTCAAGAGCTGGGAACCATTTAAGCTTGTCGGGGCAGGAACTGTCTCCTTATGTGTTTGTACAGCACCCAGCACAGTGGTGCCCTCTTCCATGGCTGAGGCTGCTAATGAAATACAGCTCCGTAAATAATCCCCTATACAGCACTGTTCGCCTATAGATGTCAAAGCACTTTACAAAGGAGAATAGTCTCATTATCCCCATTTTACAGATGGGGAAACTGAGGCACGGGGCAGTGATGTTACTTGCCTTTCTAATACTGTTACAAATCTGGTTCCTAATATGAAGAACAAAGTACTGAAGTGGAGTCATTAAAAAGGGGCTGAATCCTAAAAGGGGGCGGAGAGTGATTTGACACAAAACCACCCCTGAAATGGAAAGCGAAACCTGGGATGGGAAACGACGGTTCAATGAGAGAGTCCTGACTTTCTGTCGGTTGGTGTCAATGTCTGCCTGGCTGCTGGGGACGGCAGGATAAATAGGAAGATCAGACAAGAGACTCACAAACCAAGGGTGATGCCCACATTTTCCATCTCGTAGGATAAAATTGACCCTGGAGGATGGAGGTGAGAGATTCCAAGCAGCAGTTTCAAAGATGGGCACAGAGTCAGCTGCGCCATGCTCCGTGCGAGCAATGTGTTTGAACAGCACAGCAACCTGCCAAACAGCGAGGGCTCTGCAAACACAACTTGCCAGGCGCCCACAGTCACTGCTCTACAGAGAAATGTCAGAGCCCAGAAGCTCCCCTTGCTTGTCAGAGGGCCAAGAAAATGGCAGCAGGGCCTCCACCCTTGTGTGTGCTGACTCCGCCCGTCCAGTGCACAGCTTCACCTTTGTTCTCTTCTGCGCAGAGCTAATGATGCAATGTGAAACGCCCACGAAACTGCTTCATCTGTCTGTGTTCTTCCATCTTCTGGGGACAAAGTAGTCCCTCAAAAAAACCCAACAAAAAAACCCCAAACAAAAAGCTGGGCTTTTATATATTAATCAAGCACCTGTTCTTACTCTTTACATTTTTTGTATATGGACAATGATGACTTCTATTTTTGGCTTTGTGTCTATTTTTGGCTTTGTGTCTATAATTTTTGCTGGGTCCAATATAGTTTACGATCTAGAAGAGGGCATGAACAATGAGGTGGCAACACTTGTAGATCACCCAAATTTATTTGGGTTAGTCAAGACCAGAGAAGATAGTAGACAAATTCCAGAGGGACCTAACAAGGGGAGGTGAATGGCCAGCAAGATGGCAGATGAAATGCTAGGTTGATAAATGCTAGATGATGCATATTGGAAGGAATAATTTTAATTAATCATATACTTGGAAGGACTCTAAATTCACTGTAACCATGCAGGGAAAAGGCCTGGATGGACAGCTCAGTTGAAACTACCACTCAATGTCTAGAAGGAGTCAAAAAAGCAAACCATGTTAGGATGTGCAATATAAAGAAGGGGATAGAAAACGATAGTGAAAATACTATAAAAGCATGAAATAAATCTCTGAGCCAGGCACTCCAGCTGGGTTACCTCTCCCGTGAGGCCAGCGTCCCCCTCTCCAAGAAGGAAGACCATAGGCAATGTGGCCCAACCACAGATGAAAGTGGAATCGAGACACCTGACTTACAACGCCAATGGGGCACTGCAGCAGTACTTCCACTTTGAGAAAGTTTGGGCCAAAATAGTCCAGTTTTCAAATTTCTGCCCAAAAATGTGAAAAATGTAGATGAAAACTAGTTTTGAAAAAATGTTAACACCAATTTGTAATGGAGCGGGTGAGGGGGAGAACAGTTTTCCTGCCAGTCCTTACGGTGTTCTGTGGCGTGACTCGGTATTGCCGTGGGCTCCGCTCTTGCAAAGGCTCGCTGCCTGGTGTAGTGTGAACCATCCCATTTACTTCAGGGGGATCAGTCAGAGAAATAAACACCTCTCACAGCCAGCCCTTGAGTTGCATTGTGGGCTGACAATGGCACAGCTTATGGCGGTGTGTCTGTGATCACACTCCGTTGTACCAACCATCCACAAATGTTATGGTGCTGAGCTTATGATTCTGGGACTATCTGCATTGCCTTTTTATTTTAAAACAAAACAGGTTTGAGGCACAGAACATAAATCTAAGAAAAAACAGACATACCCAAGAATGTTTCATGCAGTGTGTTTGTTCTTCCTCATATCTGACTGCCATGCAAGAATATATTCTTATCCGGTGTGGTTCCATCCCATGTCCCTTGGGTTTTGTGGGATTGCAAGTGCTATACTAGGAATCTCCTTGCTTCTTTCAGCCACTTCAGAATAAATGCGCTGCATTTCCAGATCTGTCTCCCGCTACCAATTCACTGGATGGTGAGATTAACTCCTTTGCAGCTGTCTTGTCCATGGCCCGTACACCACTTAAGGGCTGGGTGAGACTTTCATAGATTTCAAGGGACCATTATGATCGTCTAGCCCAACCTCCTGCAAAACGCTGGCCAGAGATTCCATCTAGCTCAATAACTTGTGATTGAAATAGACTCTATCTATTAGAAAGACTCCAAGGGATGGAGAATTTACCACCTCCCTTGGTAATCTGTTCTAATGGATAATTACAGTCCCTTTCGAAACACTGGCTGGCTTCACAGGTTGAGTTTCACCTGTATGACAATACAGATGTTCCTGTGTTTTGATAATCATCTGTGAATTTGATCAAGGAGGAATGTTGTCCTTTCTGTGGGTGAATACGGTGTTTTATAATGAAACAATGTTAATTCCAATCCAGCCAGGATCTCGGTTTACAAGGCCTTGACTCAGAACCTTATTACTATTGTCCTGGATGAACCATTGTTCTTTCCAAAGAGAAATCGTTGCATTTTTCCACCTCTGATTGGCCCAACGCCAGTGAGTCAATAGCAGAGACAAGAATAGAAACCAGTGCTCTGCTTTCCAATTCTTTCCCCATACCTGGGTCCCCATACCCGTGAAGTGCAGCTCAGGATTCGACCCAGTGTTGTACGAGAACTGCATTTTTAAAGTTTTCTGTCAAATTTCAGAGTAGCATCCATGTGAGTCTGTATCTGCAAAAAGAACGAGGAGTACTTGTGGCACCTCCTCATTCTTTTGGTCACATTTCAGAAGCCATGAAAGCTGACTTTGAGATTCGGGCCTATTAAACTCCAAACGCAGGACAGTTATGGGAACAGAGGATGATAAAAGGGGGAATTAGACACACAGGTTACAGGGCTAGCTGATGGTTAAGAAATTATAGATGTGTGTGTTTTTCGTATCTGTAAACAAAAGATCAGGTCATTTCCCTGCTCTGTGCCTTAGTTTCCCTATCTGTACAATGGGAATAACATAAGAATAGCCGTACTTGGTCAGACCAAAGGTCCATTCAGCCAAGGATCCTGTCTACTGCCAGTGGCCAATGTCAGGTGCCCCAGAGTGAGTGAACCTAACACATAATGATCAAGTGATCTCTCTCCTGCCATCCATCACCCCTCTCTGACAAGCAGAGGCTAGGGACACCATTCCTTACCCATCCTGGCTAATAGCGATTCATGGTATCAATGTCTTCTTGGCTGCTGGGGATGTCAGGGTTAATAGGAAGATCAGACAGGTGACTCACAAACCAATGGTGATGCCATTTTCCATCTCAGAGGATATAATTGAATAATGATACTCACCCTCCTTTGTAAAATACTTCAAGGTTTTCCTGCAAGGGCTCATGATGAACTGCAGGAACAAGCTCACTATAAATACTGACCAGGTCTTGGGCTTCTTGCGTTCCACCTAAAATGATCTATTATCTACCTAGTGTAGTTTTGACCTTCCACAAACCGAAGTGGCTATTTATACCTAAAAATGTGGAAAACAGGCTTCCAGCTGCCCCTCTCCTGAGTCTGACCCTCAGCTTGTGAGTTGTCATCGTTAGGTGTTTCTAGGAAAGAGACGCTGTACTGTCTTTGGTGAATGTTTATTGATACTGGCCTGTTGCTTACGGAACACGTTGCAAACGATTGCTGGTGCGGGGAATGCAAGGTAAATTTCATGCTGTGCCCCTCAAGCATAAACAAACCATAGAGCTGGTTCCCTCCTCTCTTCCTCTGCATTTGTTTTTTAAATTTAGTAGCGTGGACGAGGATGAGAAGAGAGATCCAAGGTAAGCAATTTAGCACAGGCCTAGCCGTTCCCCTGCTGGGCAGGGAGCAGCCAATGAGGAACGAAGCTCTGCAGACAATGAAGGCCTTTTCAGACCTTGCGGCCTTAGTGCTCACCTAACCTAGCTCCGCTAGCATGCTCGCCCTAGCAACATCAGAACATGGGAGCTGCCAGGCTGGGTCACATCTAAGGTGCCCCTAGCCCAGAGGCCAGCCTGGTATGCTTCAGAGGATGGTGTAAGAACCCTGCAGCAGGAGGATGAGAGGGAGTCTCCACCCCACACATTACATTTCCTCCTAACCCCAAGTGACCAGTGTAAAACCTGCAGCACAAGGTGTAAAATCCCCTGCAGTTTGTTCGCAGTAACTCTGGATACTTTCATTCTCCATTACAGCTGGTTGGGAGACAGCGCTGACTTTGCTGAATCTCTCGAGCTGAAGAAACGTTGGGGTGGGGGGAAGCGTCTACGTTGTCGAAATGAAAAATTCATTTTTTTCTGGTTTGAAGTGACTTTGTTTAGGAAACTTACTGGGGGAAAAAAAGAAGTTTTAAAAAAAACTGGTTGAAATAGAAATTAAACATTTAAAAATGAAACATTTTGATTGACCCAAACTGGTCAGGGGGGTGGGAGGAAAAATCAGCTTTTCAATTTGTAAACCTTGGCAAGACTGCAATGTTTTTGTCCCAATTCAAGGTGGTAAAACTTTTTGAACTCTTGCAAATAGTCACGGGATAGGAAAACTATTTCTCACCCAACTCTATTATCGATGGAAAAGCTCAGCGCTCTCTGAATCTGGCTAACCGCCGGGTCTAGGAGAGAGAACTTGTCCTCAGCCGTGTGTTTAAAGAAAAAAGCCATTTGGTCTTTCAGGTCCTTGTACTCAGAGAGTAGATGTTTGGGCCTGGGCTGGTAAGTCCTCATGGAATTGGGTCAGGCAACTGAGGGCTGGTTTGTGTCTCTAATACACAGCTCTGCATTGTGTGTTTACCGTGAAGGGAGTGGCAGGATGGACTGTGCCCCTGGCCTCCCTGGGGTGCTCTGCGAAAGCCCCCAGCTGTGGTAAGGGAGGACTCTCTCTGTTCTGTCTGCTTTGGTGCGAGGGGCGCTAACCCTCCGGGATTGGCCTGGAGTCTCCCGGGATCAGCACTGATGTCCCGGTGACTGTGGAAAGCCACCTGGGAGATTTTTGATTCGCTATTTTAAGAAAATGACATTATGTCATGTTGGGGGAAGAAAATCCTGGAACAGCTTCAGTCAGCGTTGGCAGCTCTGCTTGGTGCGAAGCTCGAGGATGTTTCCTTTCCCTGGCTGATAGAGGGCGAGGGTTCTTGCTCTCTCCACTTCAGTAGCTCCCCTGCTTGGCTGCTCCTGGTGAGGATGCTTGGGACCTTAATTGCCCTCTGCAAGGCCTTATCTGCAGGGCCTCTTGCATTGTAAGTGCTTGGTGGCCTTTAGACCCTGGGTCCTCAGTCTAGCCCCACAGACAGCCACATGACTCCTACATAGTAGCCCACAGGTCATTCCTCTTCGTGCAAATGTATGTCACTGTAAAACCAACTTCCATGGTACGTCCGTATCCCTAAGCAAAGGAATCAAAGCTGCTCATACTCACGATCATCTGCGGTTTCGTCTTCCCCATGCAGGGGAGGGCGTCTCTGGGTCACATGCTAGGATCCCACCAGCCATACCCATTGGCTGCCGTTCAGGGAATCTCCTCTTTTTGACCTCCAAGTTGTTGTCCTGCAATGGTAGCTCAGGCCAGCCCCTTGGTGCGGTGAGGTCTTGCAGCATCTGTCTGCTCCTTGTTTGCACCATTTGATGAGCATTTAGAGGAATTTTTCATTATGGCTATAAATGTTTATTGCCCTCTTAATGTTTTTATTGGGTTGCTATTATGGTTCCTTGCAGCATATCTCCTGGGTGGGTTGGGCTGTGTTGGGTTCTGCTTATTTGATCTAGGTGAACTGTAACAAACAGGTTACTAGGCTATCTGGGTTTGTTGGGTGGGACTGGGGCTCAGGGCTAGTCTCATTAGAGAGGCCTGATGGTAACAACAGATAGGCTTGGAGCGCAGCTGTTGTTGAAAAGCTCTATCGAGCTAACTCAGCTCAGTGATGAAAGAGGAGGTGCTAAGGGGGTGGTGTGTAGGAACTAATATATCCAATGAGAGAAACTGGCCTTCTCCTGGGCCTCTGGGCCTGGAATGGGGACACCAGCAATTGACATTGGGGGAGCCCTCTTGTGGGACAGGGCACAGAGCACACACCTGTGGTTATTCTTCTTGGCCCATCCCTTTCCCCTTCCCTCCTGCTACTGCATTTTCCCTCCTCTCCTCTCTTCTGTTCTGCTCGTGGACTCCTCCCTCTCCCTTCATACCCTGTTCACCTAAAAATAATCACACCCGGGAACTGAAGATCCCTGGCTGTGTGGAGGAGATCAGGAACAACCCCTGACTAGAAACAATTTCAGGAGTTTGGGTCACTAGGAGCCTCATTTTAATCCATCAAATCGGTGAGCCCTGCAATTTGCAAAGATTTTGTGTGGCCTTTTGAGCAAAGCAACCACCTAGATATGGCCCCAGGCATGTCCCAATATACCCAGCTTTTCAGTGCATTATGGGACCATATAGGCATGGCTGCAGATAATCATCTGGAGTCCTTTCATGGCTGGGCTAAGGAGCATGTGGTTAAGTGGATCAAGGTGCAGCCAATTTGCAGCCATGAACCACTTTGCTCATCCTCATTAGGAAGTTACGAGCAAACACGCTAGATACTTGACAGGACTTCGATGCCTCATTCGTCTTGCAAGTTAACTTCCTCAGGATAGGAAACACGCCATTTCCCTTATAGATACAGAGACCTGGCTGGTCCCCAGCAGGTTATTTCCTGTGCAAAGGTGAAGTGGAGAATGCTGAGCTGGACAACCATCATCAGATCAATGGGAAAACCTCAGCTGCCCTGTAGTTTGGTGTTTGTAGGTGCTGAAGATGAGTCTTTCATGGCCTAGGGCCCAACCATGCTGTTTAACAGATAGGGTTTTGTTATCTGTGTCCTGCACCTTTAAATCTCTAAGGGCAGTGCTCTCTGCAGAGACGGGCAGCCATTGTATGTTACTCCTACTGCAGACTGTTACAGAGGGGGCACACACATGCATGTTCTCTCCCCTGGAGACTTCACTATCTTGTTTGTTCTTTTCATTTAAAGTAAAGGTTGTTTGGACTGAAGCGAGAGAGTTGCTCTCTATATTAAAACCGAGCACGTGCCTCTGCCCACTCCCCATCTTTGGACTATCAGATGTAATGGTCAGATGTAGAGCTTCTTATTCAAGTGTCCTAGCAGGTTTCAAGGCTTTGATGCCATCTTGATGTGACCAAAACGGCCATAATTCTGAAAACTTGGCATTAGAGCTTAGCTGAACACAGCCGGTCTGTGTAGCTCAGCCTATAACAACTTAAGTGCTGTCCCAGCATGCCCAGGGTCTTGCGAGCGACCTGAGATGGACACCCTAGGGATAGTGGTAGTTCTCTCTGTTCTAATGGTTCCAAAATCTTGGTCCAGGCTATTGAAGGAGAGCACATCCAGGATAACGCTGGGGAACCCACATCACAGGGTTGGCAACTGCTTTTACACAGCGTAGTACTGAGAGTAATGGTAGGTTTTCTTCGAAAGAGCCTGCTTCTCCTGGCAGCCCCATTTCCATCCTCTCTGGTTCTTCCATCAGCTTCCTGTCATTCTGGGCAAGGGGCAGATGTAATCCCAGTCCTTGTGCTTCCACTGTGCAAGTACCAGGATGTCACTAGATCCCAAAGAAGGCTAGGATGTGGGCCATAGATTCTAAGGCTCACTGTGATCATCTAGTCTGAGTTCCTGTGTAACATAGGCCAGAGGCTTGAGGCTTTAGTGAGGCTGAAGTGGGACTTGGCCTAGTGCTGATCCCTCTGCAGAGGGTGAGTTTCACCCAGGAAAGCTCAGAGTAACTTCGCGTCAGTGATGCTGACTGCCCTCTGTTGGACTGCCCTCTAAATCCTACCCACAGTCAAGGATTTGGGGCTTAGTTTATGGGCTTAGCTCCAGCCTGGGGAGCTGAGGCGGAATGTCATAGAATCATAAAAGATCAGGGTTGGAAGGGACCTCAGGAGGTATCTAGTCCAACCCCTTGCTTAAAGCAGGACCAATCCCCAACTAAATCATCCCAGCCAGGGCTTTATCAAGCCTGATCTTAAAAACCTCTAAAGATGGAGATTCCACCACTATCCTAGGTAACGCATCCCAGTGCTTCACCACCCTCCTAGTGAAATAGTGTTTCCTAATATCCAACCTCAACTTCCCCCTCTGAAACTTGGGACTGTTGTTCTGTCATCTGCCACCATTAAGAATACTGCCACCATTAGCTCCATGCTTTTTGGAACCCCCCTTCAGATAGTTGAAGACTGCTATCAAATTCCCCCCTCAGTCTTCCCTTCTGCAGACTAAATAAACCCAGTTCCCTCAGCCTCTCCTCGTAAGTCACGTCCTCTAGCCTCCTAATCATTTTCATTGCCCTCTGCTGGACTCTCTCCAGTTCATCCTTTCTGTAGTGGGGGGCCCAAAACTGGACATAGTACTCCAGATGTGGCCTCACCAGTGCTGAATAGAGGAGAATAATCACTTCCCTCGATCTGCTGGCAATACCTCTTCTAATGTTGCCCAATATGCTGTCAGCCTTCTTGGCTACAAGAGCACACTGTTGACTTATGTCCACCTTCTCATCCACTGTAATCCCCGGGTCTTTTTCTGCTGCTTAGCCAGTTGGTCCCCAGCCTGTAACAGTGCAAGGGATGAAATAAATAATCCCGGGGAGAAGAAAATGACATTATTTTGAGATACCTGCATGAGAGTAATCTCCATGGAGCCGAGAGGCTGCCAGTCCCATAAATAAAGGAAGTGGCTTTTCATAGCCCTTGGCGAATCTCAGATAGGTCTTGAGTCTGACACGTGGCAGGGTCTTTCTGACAGAACTCCCTACTAGTGTGTTTCTCTTGCTGCTTGGCTGATCTTGGGAGGAAGTAGCAGGGCCAGGCGTGTGCGACTGAGCCAAACTGCTCTGGACATCCAGTCTTAGATAACTGCTTGTCTCTTCTACGTGGCATGCGGTCAGCACTTTCCATCATAGCCAGTGTGTGTACACATGACACCATCGATAAATACATTAAGAGTGATGAACATTTCCCTGGAGGGTAATGAAGACA
This sequence comes from Dermatemys mawii, assembly GCA_007922305.1. Classification (NCBI taxonomy): domain Eukaryota; kingdom Metazoa; phylum Chordata; order Testudines; family Dermatemydidae; genus Dermatemys; species Dermatemys mawii. The sequence continues at coordinate 12,935,761 of ML677388.1, forward strand.
CGAAACCATGTGCTGTAAACACTGGGTACTTAAAAACAGGAAACACTGTTTCCTTAGTATTGCTGTCTTGGTCGGGTAATTTATACTAGGAGCTGTTTCTCGGTGCTGTTCACTAAATGGTGGTGACACATATCTGATTTGCATGAAGAATACAACATGTCCCAATGACTGATGTTAACTAAAAGGGTAGGTGCAGCACTGATATCAATAGGATATCTTATCTCAACTGCTCAGAACAGCCTAGATCAGTCCCTGCAAAAGGCAGCTAGCAAGTCAGCTTTCGTTTTTAAGCTTCAGTGGCAGAAAAAATTCCTTATTTCAGAGCTCTGCCTTGGAATGAAATGCTAGGAGCGAGATTCTCTAGGGCGGCTTCACTTATTTGTGCTGCTGGCGTTTACGTTCCACCTTTTGCTAGCTTAGACACTTGATTATTTTCTCTTTGATCACATGCAGGGGCGTGTGTGTGTATGTGAGAAATAGGGAGACCCAAGCTTGTGGGAATACTGGTAGTTCGGAAGAAACCCCAGGGGGAGCATTTCATCAACAGACTCCATTTCTGAGGCAACAGCAGAAGAGGAATCCGTGCCTAAAGTTCCATATTTTCTTAGTAGTGCTCCTACTCCATCTTTCTAGGCCCCAAAGGGTTGGCTAAATATCAATATCACTTCTACATTTTTTGCACTTGAGTGCGTTGCTTTGCCTAACTCCATCGATGAAGACAAGTCCAGACAAGGTGATATGACAGAAAATCGTTTATTAGTGAAGCATTTTGGCCTGTAGTCATGGCATATAAGGTGTTGATCTTATCAGATCTCCTAAACTGAGCGGCGTTGGGCCTGTTTATTGCTTGACTGGGAGACCTCCAAGGAGAAGTGGGGTGTTACAAGAAATTGTATTGACTGTTAACAATGTGATACTTTCCCTTCTAAGTAATGAACCAGCTCTTGGGGCATGGTGGTGCTGGAAAGGTGCCATTTGGATGAGATGTAAAACCCCGGTCCTGTTCATGAAAATGAAAAGCATGAAAACAAATAAGTAAACTCTAAGGTTTTTGAAGGCATCTGAAGGAGTCAGTTGCCCACAGCTTGTTGTCTTTCGATGTGATTGGGGCACCTAAATTTATTAAGTTTCTTTGAAAATTCCAGCCCAAATAGGCATTTTTGAACTTCTAGAGTGGTTTGGTTCCGATTTGTGCAATAGTTTGGTTCTCTTACTTCACCCTACCTGGATGGCCTGGACCGATCTCTACCTTACCTACAGTTCTAATGGGAAGAGCAGTGGTTGGTGCTGAGTACTGACCTGCCCAGCCATGGTGTGTGGTACTGCGGATGCAGTCACACGGTAATGCTGACACTTTAGGTAGTAGTATCGTAGTAGTCAGAGCTTCTAAGAGCAGAAGGGACCAGTGTGATAATGTGGTCTGACACGCTAGAGCCTTTAACCCAGTGATTCCTGCATCAGACACATAACTCTGGCTGAGCTAGAGCAGCACTTCTATTGTTTCCATACAATGCATCCTTCAGATTGTACGTTTTCTGGGGCTGCCGGGACTGTATATTCACCTGTGCCTAACACACTGAGATCTTCATCCTGACTTTGGCCTTTGAGCAGGATCTGAGAGAGATCAGGTGCGGGAGGTAACATCTTTTATTGGACCAACTGCTGTTGGTGGAAGAGACAAGTCTGCGAGCTAACCCAGATCTGAAGAAGAGCTTGGTGTTAGCCTGAGAGCTCGTCTCGTTCACCAGCAGCAGTTGGCCCAATAAAGATATTACCTCCCGCACCTTGTGTCGCTCATAATTATTTCAGCACATTAGAATGGATCCAATTTCCTCTCAGTTGAATTGCATGCTCATAGGTATTAGAGGCAGAGAAGTCATATTAGAACTTTAACTCTTGCCCATGAATGTCTGTAAAATTGCGATACCACTACTGCCATCCTTTCCCTTTGGTTTTTCTGACTCTAAGCTGATTGGGACAGGGACTTTCTCTCACTGTTTGCATGTGCAGCACTTAGTACACGGAGCGCCCTGAACTCTATGTAATATACCTTATAATCTATCCGTCAGCCCTTTTTCTAGTCCGTTATAAAAGTCCTCAAATGATGGATCTACCCCATTTCCCTTGAGAGATTAATCCACATGCTATTAGATGTCACTTGGTAGGAAGCTTTTTGCCAATATGCAGTTATATGGCACCGTGTAGAATAATCCAGCATAGCTTTTCCATCTGCTTGTCTGCATCCGAGACGCGTCGTTATTACCGCTAGAGATGACATTGTTATCAGCTTTGTATGAAGCAGCAGGACAGACAGCAAAGTCATGTGTCCCCCTCTGGGATGATCGTAATGTTGAGCTGCTTCTCACTAAGGGCCTGATCCAAAGCCCAGGTTGGTCATGGCTAGTCTTTCTGTCGGCTTCAAGGGCTTTGCATCAGCCCCAGACACCTTAAATACCTTTGACAGAGAGAAACCCTAAAGGGAAATACAGAAAACATGGAGGTGCCTATTCATAAGGCTTTTTTGTGCTAGAGGGAGAGTGTAGCATGATCATCTTAACTACTGACTGCTCTTGTGCTGACATACCAGGGCGTAAACTAGGCTTCTCTTTATCTGATAAGGAAAGAGACAGTTGATGAGATATATACAGTCAGATTTCTCAGCCGTAACACATCAATTATGCACTCCTTGTACCATGTTCTACTGTGTTTTCCCACCCTATGTGGGGCGTTACAATAAACACCATCATTACAGACTCATCATTAGAAATCGGAAATTATCAAGGTCCCTCACACACTGGTTAAAAACCCATGAAGGAATTTTAAAAGTGCCAAGAAACTTGGCAGAGAGGGAGGTCTCGTGTCTCTTTGCACCGGCCAGGGGAGGAGGACGGGTATTCCAGAGACACTGTCACAGAGGTAAAAAGGTACAGTCCCTATTCTGTACTGTTATTAAAATAATTTCTCATCAAGCCCATAACTTCTGGCTGAGCTTGAGTTGTTCTTTTAGAAAGAAGTGTCCAATCCTGATATAAAGATTTCAAATCATGAAGAATCCACCACATCCCTAGGTGAGTTGTTGCAATGATCATTTATCCTCACTTGACTATTTGTCCCTTATTTCTAATCTGAATTTGTCTAGCTTCATCTTCCAGTCACTGGATTTCATTATGCTATTGACTGCTACTAGGTTACTGTGTCCTCCTACAGTCAGAAATCTTCTTCCCATGGAAGGATTGACCATGATTAAGTCACCTCTGAACTTTCTCTTTGATAAGCTAAGTAATTTGAACTTCTTTAGCCTCTCACTGTAAGGCAGGTTTTCCATCATCCTCATTCTTGTACCTCTTCTCTGAACACTTCTCGAGTTTTCAACATCCTTTTGGAAGTGAGGATACCAGAACTGGACACAGTGTCAAGCAACGGTCCCTCTGTTGCTGTATTCAGAGGTACTATGCCCTTCCTACTCTTATTTGAGCTTTTTCTGCTTATCCATCCAAGTCTCATGTTCACCCCCTTAGCCACCGTATCGTGGTGGGAGCTCATGGTCAATTGGATATCTGCTGTGACTTCCAAGTTCTTTTCGGAGTCACTGCTTTCCTGGATACAGTCTCTCATCTTGTAAGTATGATCTGCATGCTTTGTTCTTTGCTGTATAACCTTGTATTTGGCTGTATTACAATGCATGTTATTCAAGTGAGCTCAGCTTGCTCAGCAATCCAGATCATTCTGTAGAACTGATCTGCCCTTGTCCACCAATCTTAGTGTGAGAGCTCCCTCTGTTACCTCAGGTCAGTTAGCATTGCTTGTCTGAAGGTCTTTTCTGTTACTCTAAACCTCTAATGCAGGCCTGCACAGCTCGGAAAGCAGGGAGGGCCATATTACTGCAAAAAACCAGCTGCGGGCTGAAAAGCCCCACCCTCGCTCTGCCCCCATCCACTTCCCCCCACCCCATTGCTTGGCTTGCTCCGCCCCTACTCACCCCCCGTGGGCCACACAGTGAGCCCCTGCGGGCCGCATGTGGCCCCCGGGCCGCATGTTGTGCAGGCCTGCTCTAACGTGATCACTTCTTGGTTTTCGTTAGAGCATGGTTATATTTTCCAGGAGGCTAAGAAGTATCAATACATTTCAGTTCCATTCCACCTTTCATCCAGTGACCTTAACCCACTCTATAGACAATGGGTAATCAACGCCTCTCTGTGATAGCCATGATACCCATTTTACAGGTGAGTAACCTGAGGCTCAGGGTGCGTAAATGCCTTTCTTCAGAACACACAATGAGTTAGTGACAGAATCAGGACTAGAACCCAGGACTCCTGGCTTCCAACTCCTTATGTAAGTTCTCTCTCTCTCTTTCATATCATATTGTTAGCCCTTCTGGGGAATAACCGTGGCACTACCATGCCATTTACTGCCATCCCTTTGCTCACTCTGCTTGTGTGTTCTACTCCCCTCTCCTTCCCCCTCCAATCTGTCTTGTCTAGTTAGAGTGTGAGCTGTTCCACACAGGGACTTTGTGTTCTGTGTTTGTGCAGCACCCATCACATAAGGGTCCTGGGCCGCGACTCGGGCTGCTGCACACTATGGGAATATAAATAATAAATTCAGGTGGGAAATATCCTCTGGGAATCTAGGAACCACGACTGCCAGTAAGAGACTCTGGATTGAAAGGGCAGCCTTTGTCTATACCAGGAAAGATATAAACATCCTTTGTGTTGTCCTTAAAATAGGCCTCCATAGGGAAGATAGATTTAGAATAGTCTCCCCCCCAAATAAAAACTCCATGCATTGTATCACTGGATATTTTAACAAGATATTCATCTGCTCTATGGAAAGTTCACAGAAGGGCTCACCAATATTTCCTTCTAAATAGGCCGGAGGATTAGATTTGTATCAGTAAAATATCTATTTCACTGTACTAAATATTTCTTCTGCTTGAAGAAGAAATATTTAGTCAATTGATAATAATTGAAATTTACTGATAGGCAATTCAGGCAAATGCTGTTTGAGAATTAGAGTTTGTTTTAAGGGTCTGTTTTGACAGGTGATGTTGACAACTTGTATTTTAACAGATATGAAGTTTAAAGTTTTGAATGCCAGTGCTGACGGTTATGAAATAATTGTTGCCTGCCCTGCCTATTATTTTACACACCAGTGAAAATTTAAAAGATAAAAATTGAAAAAATGTTTGCAAATGAACATCCATATTATCTGTCAACATTATAAATGGATAACAATTGAATTCTGCCATGTCTGATTACACCACAAGATGCCATTGGGCAAGAAGGTAGAAGGACTCAGGCTAAGCAAAGACAGACCATGTGACTTCCAGGACTGTCATTTTCCCCTCTTAGGCACCCAACTAAATGGGCAGGGTGTTGCGTGTGGAACCCTGCTCAGAAAGAAGGGAGCAAATCACGCAACGGTGATTTCCCCTGGCTTCTTTTGGCTCTCAAAAGTCTTTTGTTCCTATGTGTGCCTTTGTTCACAGGTGCATTGCTGCATTCTCCCTTCCCCTTTCCCAACAGAAGAGCAGTGAACATAGACTGCAAGAGAAGTTAACGGTTGATAGACACCCGATCCACAAGTGTCCAATGCAGGGCCTTCTAGCATTTTAAGACCAGTGTACAAATGCGTGCAAACCTGACACTAGCAATAGCTGACCAAGCTTTGGGCACTGACATTGGTGTGTCCATGACATGCCTGCACACTGTGGTTTGGATACGTTTCATTTAAAAAAAAAGGAATTTTCCAGAACTGCAAAAACTCTTTGCAGGGAGCACCGTAAGCCAAGTTCTTCATCTCAGTTCTGACTTTCTCTGTGCTGCTAAGACAATGCTGAGCTCCAGGAGAGCTGTGTACAGGGACACTCTTGGCAGCCGTAGGAAAGAAAGGTACAATTCAGAGGGCTGGGATGGTGCCTGCTCCTTTGTTCGCTCTCTGTCCGAGCTCCTGGGAGACCCTACAGTGCAGCAGAGGGTGGACTTTGCATGGACAAAACACTGAGAAAAGGGATGGCAAGGATGCCCAAGATGGCAAGGGTGGCTTCTTTATGGCCTCTGACCAAGGCTGATGCCCTGTGTATCTGATGGCGCATAAACAGCAGAGGGAAGGTGGGGCTGTTTCAGTGTTCAAAGGGTACTTATTATTTGAACAAGAAATCCTGCTATCTTATCTGGGCTTTGACAAGGGCATTTGCATCCTCCCCTTGCGTATCCTATCCCATTGCAGGAATTATAATCAGGGACCAGCCATTCCCTGGAGTCCATTGCACCAGATCAGAAGGGCCTTCCACAGGGGGACAGGGGAGTCAGGGTAAATATTTTGATGGTAGGATTGAGTAGGTCGGTTTATGTGCAGCTATATGGCCTGGCCTGTTGTGAATACCATCTGCAAGCTGTAAACCCCTCAGCATTGTACTAATCTTCCGGAGAGGAGCACGTAGGATGGGAAGGGGGTTGGGATGCTGCCCCTCTTGTATAGACCCTGGGAAAAGTCCCTGCAGAAAGGAGTGGTGGAGAAGAGCCATATTAAGAAAGAGGGCCAGCCTGCAGGAAAAGCTTCCCAAAGGTTCTGTTCTCTTGACGAAACAGCATTAACTCCCTCTGCATGTTCTACGGCTTGCCCCCTCTCGCACAGCTGATAGCCAAAGTCTGCAGGGCTACTGGTGCGGCTGCCAGGACTGGCAGTAGCTTTTTTGCTGCCCGAGGCGGCGAAGCAAAAAAAATTCCTTACTGCCGAGAAGCTGTCGCCGAGGTGTTGAATTGCCGCGAAATTGCCACCGAGGCCGCCAATATGCCGCCCACCAATTCCTGGTGCTCTAGGCGACCGCCTAGGTTGCCCTCCATCCAAGAGGAGATTATTAGGGCTCATAATAAAGCAGGAATTTCTGCACTGCCCATGGCAGAGTGGAGGTCATCCGCCTGGCTCAGGCTAACATCCTGGGCTGGAGAGAGACCCCCACCGGCAGTGACCTGGTTGTCCCTCTCCGTGTTCCATGTCTTGTAACTCTACGATGGTTTCGACGCACAGAGAGAAGTGGAAATGCTGCTGAGCTTGTTCTGGTTGCTTTTCAATCTCTCAGTGACCGTGCCCGGGTTATCTAGGAAATGAGTAGAACGATGCAGTCTGATTGGCACAGCTGTGGGCAGAGTCAGTGTACCGCCAATGGGGCGGGCGGGATCGAACCTGGGGACTCTAGAGCTTAGTGCATGAACCTCTACCGCATGAGCTAAAAGCAAACTGGCTGTTAGCTAAGCCTGTAGAGCAGACTCATTTTTTCTCTCTCTAAATGGTCTCGGTGCCACTAGCCGGACCAGAACACCACACCCGGGAGGCGTGTGGGTTACATCAGGAATGGTAGATGTATTTCTGCGAGGCACAGCAAAAATGAAGTGCTAAGGAATTATAGTTGCACTGGCTGTTCAGGGAGTCTGTACTTTAGAAAAGTCCTGAGTAGGAAATTAATAAATTACTGGTGAGTTAATTGTGCTAGCGTGGGAAAATAATCCTGACAGCTGTAGAAGATTTAAGAAGCAATTCAGACAGAATTGTTTGCATACATATAATTATACTGACAATGTAGATAAGATAACCTCATTTCTACTACAGGCTGGTGTTTACCGGAATGTAACTAGGTTATTTGCACACGCAAGTATACAAAAAAATATGCACAAGCTCACACAAACACACTAGTGTGCATTTGTCTTTGGCAGAGAGTGCAAGCTATGACAAACAAATTCTTTATTACTGTCATAACCATACAGCTAAGGGTAGCCTAGAATTCCCCCTTACCTGTAAGGGGTTAAGAACCTTATATAACTTGGTTGGCACCTGACCAAAGGAACCAATGGGGAAAGAAGATATTTTCAAATCTCAGGGCGGGTGGGGGGGCTTTGTTTGTACTCTTTGTGTGGGGGTTCACTCTTAGGACTGAGAGGGACCAGACGGAAATCTATTTCTTCCACACAATCCTAAGACAGTCCTAATATTCAAAAAATTGAAGCCAGGCAAGGCGTGTTAGATTATCTTTTTTGTTTTAGCTTGTGAATTTTTCCTTTGCTAGAGGGAGGTTTGTTCCTGTTTTTTGTTTTGTAACTTTGAAACTAAGGCTAGAAGGGGTTCCTCTGTGTTTTTGAATCTTTTGTTACCCTGTAAAGTTATCTTCCATCCTGATTTTACAGAGGTGATTCTTTTATCTTTTCTTTAAATAAAATTCTTCTTTTAAGAACCTGACTGATTTTTCATTGTTCTAAAGATGCAGGGGTTTGGGTCTGTGCTCACCTGTACCAATTGGTGAGGATATTATCCTCAAGGCTTCCCAGGAAAGGGGGTGTCGGGCTTGGGGGGGGAGATATTCTTGGAGGAATATTTTTTGGGGAATACGAACTCCAAGTGGTCCTTTCCCTGAATCTTTGTCTAAATTATATATCTATCCAAGGACAAGGAATTTGTGCCTTGGGGAAGTTTTAGCCTAAGCTGGTAGAAATAAGCTTAGGGGTTCTTTCATGCGGGTCCCCACATCTGTACCCCCGAGTTCAGAGTGGGGAGGATCTCTGACAATTACTCTAACAGTCTGTTATCTTTTAAGGTCAAATTTTCAAGCCATACCACCTGAATTGCCCCTGCAAAATAACACAATTGCACAAAGACCCATCCTAAGTGCCATGTAGGCTGCTGTGCACGCATAGATGTGGGTGTGACAGGCTGAGTGTGTGCATGCAAATTTGCAGTTCACTTGGATCATTAGAAAATATGGCCCCAAAGTCTTTCATCAGGGCAGTGTAACAGAATACTTTGGCCAAAATGCCTGCTGCGCTATGCATCTAGGACGCTTAGGAAATATCTGTCTATTCCTTGCTGCCGTCCACAGCTTCCAGCAAAGTCCTGCAAAGAATTGAATTAACCAGAACTAAAGAGGAAAGCAGACACAGGTACTTAACGCTTCTGTTTTCCGAGTATCCTGGCCCACATTTTCACTGATTACACAGCTAGACAGGACCTTTGTGATCATCTAGCCTGGCCTCCTGTATCACAGGCCAGAGAACTTCCCCCAAATAATTCCTGGAGCAGGTCTTTTAGAAAAACATCCAAAAGTGACTAGTGACTTTAGGTGCCTCAGCTCTGCGGTACCTAACCTGAGACAGATTGAAGGGACCAGATTTTCAAAGTGGTGCCACCCAACAAATCTCATCACAGTTAATATTTAGGTGTCTAAACATGGACTTGGTAGCGTAATTGTTTCTGAAAATCCTGGCCAAACGCTTTGGACCAGAAACATCATTATGCTAGTTGCCAATATGTGCTAGGCCTCTGGTTCTCAACCAGGGGTTCTCAGAAGTCTTCCAAGGGGTACATTAACTCATCCAGAGATTTCTTTTGTTTTACAACAGGCTACGTAAAAAGCACCAGTGAAGTCAGTACAAATTAAAAGTTCGTGCAGACAATGACTAATTTATACTGCTCTATATGCTAACAAGTACAATGTTTACATTCTAAATGATTTGTTTTATAATTATATGGTAAAAATGAGAAAGTCAGCAAGTGTTCAGCAACAGTGTTCTGGGACACTGTATTTTTTATGTCCGCTTTTGTAAGCAAGCGATTTTTAAGTGAGATGAAACTTGGGGATAGGCCAGACAAATCAGCCTCCTGAAAGGAGTACAGTAGTCTGGAAAAGCTGAGAGCCACTGTGCTAGACTTACCAACTGTAGATGGAGATGCAGGCTTTGTCCCAAAGTAAAAATCAGGGTGACCAGATGTCCCAATTTTAGAGGGACAGTCCCAATTTTGGGGTCTTTTGCTTACATAGACTCCTATTACCCCCCCACCCTCTGCCCTGATTTTTCACAATTGCTGTCTGGTCACCCTAGTGAAAATAGAAGGTTTCTGTACAAAGCCACAGGCCTCTTCACTTGTATTCTATTTCCTGTCAGTGCCACGGTGTTAATAAACGACCTGTCCTAGTTACTATAAGGCAGAGGAGCCCAGGTTTAGGACTAGATTGGGCCTTGCAGACCCAACCCTGTGTGGTGGCAGCAAAGGACAGCACTTCCAGGAGGAGCTCTGGGAACTCATGGAGAGCATGACCTCCATCCCGCAACGTGAGGTCCCCTGCATATCAAGCCAATATGGCAGGCTGATGCAAAGGGCATCAGGACTACTCCTGTTATTCCATCCCCCCCTGGGGTGGCTAGCACCTCAGGAGGGATAGCAATCAGAAAGTACCAAGTCTGACGTTGTACCTGTGTCTTCCATGGGGATGCCAAGGGCAGGAGGGAAGGCTCCTTACATCCCCCTCCCCAGATTATGCAAGGTTAGGTGTAATCTGTCCTTTGCTGTTTGTTAATGTCAGAGATGCTGCCCAGTTCCCCATCAGGAAGAGCTGTGGAACACCAGGATGTGGGAAGCACATGGCATAAAGCAACAGAATGCTGCTCGGCCAAGTGCCTCAGAGACTGGTACAGGCAACGTGTCCATCTGTGCCAGGGAACACAAGTCCACTGTGCTCACGCTGCTTGCACATGAGCCGGGCGCAGTATTTACACTGCCGGGCAAGTCATCAGGAACAGTTCTTTCAAGAGAAATAAAACAAGGTCCTTGTGTTTTCTTTGGAACTTTGGACAGCATTGTACAGTTAGCCGCACAGGCCCTGATCTACAATCAGCCCCCCTCTTTCCTGCCCCCAGCACTCAACTGAGTCAGGCCTGCGATCTCAGAGGCTGACACAACGCCATTGTCATGCAAAGAATGCAGCACTTTCCTGCTCTGTGAAAATATTTTGGACAGTGCATTTTCCATCCTCTCTGGAGGAGACCGTGTCTGGATTCCTTCTGTACGGTTCCCCCCGCAGAGAGGCGCTGACTAACGCTCCCATTTTTTCTTCCCCCAGAGCGGCAGAGTTTTATTGATACTCCCACACAGGGAAGTTTGCTAACTGGGAGTTAAGAGTGCCTGAGTGGATTTCCTCACAAATGCAGAAACATTAAGGCCCTGCCTATCCCTGTGGCAGTGTGCGTAGTATATACGGACCTGCACGCTGCAGTGAAAAGCAGGCTGCGTCCGCACTGTGGTGTGTCGCTACGTGGGGCAGTGAAAGGCTTGGGTGTGGGGCTGCAGCAGGACTCGACACAGTGTTGAGGTGGGAGGCACTGCTTGGGCGAATAGATTGTTGTGTAGGGTCTGGCATGTCTGTACTGTACTCACCTATGCAGTGCCTCACTATCTACACTGCTAGTTATAATCACGCTAGCTGGGCATCTACACTACACACTGCAGCAAGAAGCAAGGAGAATGACAGTTACCGTCCTACAATGCCATTCTCCGGGCATTGCCCTCTGCCCTCATGACCACACCACAGCAAATGCCCTAATTTTCCCTCCAACAATCATAGTGCCTTAGGAGCCCATCCCAAAGGACTGAAATCACAATGCAATACATCACCTTAACTCTGCCCTTCCAGTGCTACACTGGGTAATAATGTAATGCCCATTCTTTCTGAAAAGTACAATCTTAGCGTGCCCTATGCCATATGATAGAGAAATACTGTAAAGCTTTGCACACGCTCGTTACTTGGCTGCTGTTTATTTACACCAGAACTTGTACCAAACAAATCGGTACCCAAACATTATTGAAAGCTAAACTGTTACATAAAAGCTTTTGTAATGTGCTATTTAATGAACTAACAAATCAACAGCTCAGTGTTCAGGCTGTGCAGCACACCGTGATTTCCAGTTCTTTGACATGCTGTGAGAGTGAGAGCATAAAGCTGTCATACAAACCTTGAACTCTGACCTTATACTTCACCATGAGGAAAACAACAACAACACAGCCCTCAGTTCACTGGGACGCAGACGCCCAGCAGACCTTTGGTGAGGTCAGAGAGAAAGTTTTGTGCTACAGTGTGATGATGATGTTTGTGTTGAGTTTCTGTGTATGTTGGCAGCAGGAAGGAATGATAGAGAGGCAGAATCTGTTAGTGACGGCATAAATGCGACGTTTGGGAAAAGTCTCAATTGGACATTTTTTGCTTTTAAGTGTGTGTGTGTGTGTGTGTGTGTGTGTTGGGGTGTGGTGTGTTGATGGATGTGGTGGGCTGTTCTGCCTTAAGCAGCCTTAACTGCGGGGGGTGAGGGGGCTTGTGGGGAACTATATAGTTAAAAGGGGGGGAATTCTGGTTTTGCAAACCCATGTCAGCTGGATCCAAAACCCAAACCAGGAGGGAATCTGGATCCCATTTATCTGGTTCTGATGAAGTTGCATCCAATTTATTCCCTCATCAAATAGCACGTACATCGGTACCCAGTGAAGAGGTTCATCTGAGTGCACGGTAGGATTTGCAATACAGGATCTGACCATCAAACCGTCTAGACCAGAGTCTGTCAGTGGTCCATATCTGAGGCTTCGGAGGAAGGTGAAAACCCTGAATATTGCACGTACCCAGTTGTGAAATGTTGTATGTTTTGGACCAGGTAGAAGACGGGGAAGTTTTCCTTCCTCATACCAGTGAACAATTCATTTATATCCTGATTGTGAAGCATGAGTATTCAGAGGTTTTAAGTTCAGAAAGAACTGCTATAACACAGGCCATGGAATTTCACCCAATAATTTCTGCTTTGGGCCTAGGGTGGCCAGATGCCCTGATTTTATAGAGACAGTCCTGATTTTGGGGACTTTTTTATCACATAGGCACCTATTACCTCCCATCTCCTGTCTTGATTTTTGACACTTGCTGTCTGGTCAGCCTAACTGGGCCCAACCACTAGTGGCTGACCCAGAGTGTATATTTCACAAAGATAATCACATCTTCATTACCAGACTCCAAGAAATGGCGAATCCACCATTACCAATACCCTGGTAAGCTGTCCCAATGTTAATTGCTATCACTGTTAAAAATGTTTGTCTTTTCTTCCATTTCAGCTTCCAGCCACTGGATCATGTTAGGAAGGAACAGAACCTCGCAGGTGTGGTTTCTTGACCCCTACTCTCCCCATTAGACGACCAGCAGTATGCAGGAGCAACTCTGAGAGCTTTTCATATACACTACTTGTCCCCTGTCTGAATGGAAAGGGGAGAAAAGGTGGGGAAGGGACTCACAGCCAAGGAAGCACGTTGTGGGGATACCAGAATCCAATCCATTCTGCACAAGAGGGGTCACTGTCTAAGGTCCCTGGATCACTGAATCACCTATACCGCACTGAAAGTCAATCAGACTTAGGGACAGATTTTTAAAGGCATTTAGGCACCTCACTACCTATTTCAATAGGACTGTGGTACTTAAATACCTTTAAAAATCTGGCCCTTAGATTCCTAGGTAACTTTGGTGCTTTTGAAAATTTCCTTCTCCATTTGAATACCAATTTGCCAAGTTTTCCCGAAGGCTGCAGGCCACAGAGATCTCTAGCAATATAAAATGTGCCAAGCCCTGTTATTACTGGACCACATTCTGTTTTGATTCTGCAGGTCTCATTCTGGCAGCTACCCCAGCCACTTATTAAAAACAACTCAACAATTTTGTCAAACGTTAATGAAGCCTCCCAGCATCCCTGAAGCATGGATCAAAAATGATACTGTTTATTAGTCATATTACAGTAGCACCTATGGGCCTCAGTCTTACATCAGGGCCCCACATGTAAGAAAGAGCTGGTCTGTGTGCCAAACAGGCAGGGAGTACCAGGGAACAATGAGACAATTATTCATTATTTTACAAATGGGGAAACTGAGGCACAAAACAGGGAAAGTGAGTTGCTCAAAATCCTACAATAAGTCAGTGGCATACAACCCAAGAATCCACTGGGAGTATCATCACCCCGCTTCAAGTTCCCTATCTGAAACTCACTGGACAGCCATCTGAACAATGGGAGATCAGTGTATTTCCCTCCCAGATGTGGTCTGTGGTTTAATTCAGAGGCATTGCACAATGCACTGAGGTGCTCAGATGACAGCCATAGAAAAGCTCAATGTAGCATTGCTCTAACATGCCTGCAAAGGATTTGGACCCCTGCAAGGTGGCCGGGGGCACCACTCGGGGTCTCAAGAAGTGGGGGTGAAATGCAAAAAATGTACTGAATGTTTCCTGAATTTTTACTGACTAGACAGCTTTGTGAGCTAACTAAAACAGCAATTCAGAAGTCTGTGAAGTCACAAAACAATGCTTTAAATATATTGACTGATAAACTGTTAATGGAGGGAAAATTTCCATGATTCGATTGCACTCCACATTTTGGCAATTTTCTCAGTGTCGACTATGTTCATTTCACAAGGAAGAAGGAGCCAACAGTCCAAGCAGTCAGCACCCAGAGTAGCACCATTTTGACCAGTTTCATCCTGCTAACGATTCATTCTCCTTTCCTAGAAGTCACAGAGATTGTCCTTGTCAATTTAAATACAATCCACAAATCCAGGAGCCCCTGTCGATCCCAGATGAATGTCTGGGTGGTACATCCAAACCAATATGTAAACTGTTTCAAAATTCTTTTCAACATCAGCTTTGAACAAAGTCAGTTCTATCGCCAACTGGTCAGTTTGCACTTTGCAAAAAGGAAATGCCTAAGGGAAGCTTTTGCGTTTTGTTGTGTCAAGGTCTTCCAGGCATGTGAAGGTCTTCCAGGCTCTTTTATTTCATCTCCTTAGAAGCCAGATATGTCTCCTGCAAGTGTTTTCTGGACTTCAATCTGTAGAACTCTTCAGATGATGACTGTCTATAGAGTGCATTGCTAGGGTCTCGAAACCGAGCAAGGGCCTGTCATACTCCATGTGTTATTTCGAACTCTTGCTCAGCGTCATATTCCTCAGAGCCATCATCTTGCAAATAATCAATAACACTACTATCTTTACTACTCCGTTATTTCGTTCCAAGTTATCTGGTTCAGACGAAATGTGACGTACATCAGCCAAGATGCTGTAACGATATCAAAGTCCTCAGTGAAGATATTATTAAAGCATTTCATTTTTTTCGAGCCAAGATCTCATGAATCTTAGAACGAAAATGAAATTGAAACAATGAATGAAAGCAAAGAAGCTTCCAGCTTTAGCTCTAATTTCTGAGCTATGCTGTAGAATCAGGAGAAATATCACTGAGACGCTCCAGTACTTCTGGTTGAATGCTCCAGGTAGTCTGCAGCAATTCTTTCCTACCACACCAGCAAGTTTCCAAAAACCTTTTAACATGACATTGTCCCTCTACCATTTCCAGTGCACCTTTGTAAAGTACACAACACTTCATTCCACTGGCAAAGAAGTTGTAAATGCTTCTAAAGTCCCAAACACATCTCTTATGATGGCATTAGCTTTGCAAGTGTGCTCTACTATATTATTTTCTCAATGGCCCAAGCATTGGAAATACAGAATCTTCTAACCTAGCACTAAGCTCAGAAGTTTGCACTCCTTCCAACCATCCAGATATGGTGCTTGCAACATCATATGATAGAAAGAGACAATGTAGTTTGCATCCAGTCTTAAGGAACAGATGTATTTCACAATTTCGGCTGCTAAGTTTTTACACTTCATTGACTTTGCTTCAATAACAGCTATAGTTCTTTGTTTAGCAATGCCTTTACTGTTGACATATCTCATGCCCACAACTAACTGTTCAGCACGGCTGACATTAAGTATCGTGTCAGCAAAGATGCCAAGGAATTTGCATTTGTTCAAGTCTTCCCAGATTTCACTCTTGGCACCATCTGCAAGAATCTTGATGAATTCATTCTGACACTTCTGCTTTATGAGATCGTCCATGATGATTTTCCAGCCATGCCCTGAGATGGAGATCAGTTTGGCTAGTAGATGAACGTTTCTCTTTGTCTCACATTGGCACCCCAAAAAGCAAGCCACTGATGAGCTAGAACTTTTGTTATATCAAGGAACATTGATAGATTACATTGTTCTCAGATTCAACTTCTCTTAATATTGACAGGTTCCTGTCTTGGCATTTCAATAGTGTCTCCGTAGAAGCATTGACATTTATGAATTTTAGGTAGACCATGAGCACTGCTTTATGTGATTCACTGTTAAAATGTTTTACTAAAAATCTAGGAGCATCTTTTCCCCAGCTTTTCATCCTGTCTCATACTCTGGATCCTGCTACAAAAGCATCACTGGTGTTTGTTCTTCCTGGCCTGACAAGAAACTGAACACACAAAGCAAAATGCAGCATCTTTCTCTAAGCTATACACATCAAACCAGCTCTTCACAAACATGCAATTGTGCCTTATATCCCACTTCAAAATCTGGGGTCTTGAAAGTCGTTTTGAAGTCGGCACTGGCACAGACCTAAGTTTCTCAGACAAATTTCTAGGCCACCTGTCAGGATTATGATCCTGAATTCACAAATCAATGAAACAGAAATGTTACTAGTGGATGTGATTTGTGTTGTGAATTTCTTCACACTGCTAAGAAACCTAGACACTTTGTTACTAGTCTCTGGCTATATCTAAGATTTTGTGAGATAGAGATCTAGGATCTAAAATGTTTGTGTCTATGTTCACAAGGTTTCAAGCTGTTAAACCAGAAAAGAATCCAAGCAGAGTGAAGATGCAAATTTGCTCCTCCTCATTGGATTCCTCAAGCAATACGTTTTGGTCAATTTCACTTGGCAGAATATCATCAGCCAATAGTTCGGTATTGTCAGCCTGAACTAAAAGCATCTTGTCAGATTCAGACTGAGCATCAGTATTAGAAACAACACTTTTTCAATATTGAGTAAGTTATTGGCCTATCTTTTTTTACATATAGGAAGCATTTTGAATATTTTAGATTAATAATTTGGCTCTATGTACGGATAGACAGATTTACTCACATCGTTGGGAAAAAGTTGCATCTACTGCCTTTTTAAGATCAAAAGAAACTTAATGAGGAGTTGGTGTATCTACAGACAATGGGGTCTTCATATGAGGTTGGTCTGGGCTGGATATGGCATT
The DNA here is from genome assembly GCA_007922305.1 of Dermatemys mawii. Lineage (NCBI taxonomy): Eukaryota > Metazoa > Chordata > Testudines > Dermatemydidae > Dermatemys > Dermatemys mawii. Next base: position 12,952,674 of record ML677388.1, read on the forward strand.
GATACATTTGGAAACTTCACTTAACTTCTGTCTTTTCCCACTTGCTGTGGCTTTAGCTGCTGCAAACAGATTGACAAACTGAGGCACGGCTTTTAGAATTGGAAAATTCTTAGGCTTTTCAAGATCAGCATGGCATCTTCTCACACGTTCATTAAAACAGTCTTTCTTAAAGTATGTCTGCACTCGGAACAATACAGTACCACTCCATTGCTTCTTGAAGCAGTTGTTTTATTTTTCACTCCAGACACACTCTGATAAAGTCAAATAAACATTTTGGAATCCAGAATTAACAAGATTGTCAGATTTTATTACAGTAGCTGCTATTAATCCATGTGAAAACCAGTATAAATCTGTCAAAGACAATAGACCTGATTCCATGTAGACTCATAGACTGTAATGCCAGAAGGGACCCTCATGATCATCTAGTCTGACCTGCTTCACATTGCAGGCCACAGAACCTCACCCACCCACTCCTGTAATAGACCCTTAACCTCTGGCTAAGCTACTGAAGTCATCAAATATGTCGTACGTCTACATTAACCAAAAATTCCTGGTAAGTACCACACAATGAACTGCAGATATACTAATTTAATGGACAAGTGTGAAAATACCTATGAACAGTGCTTAAAATTCAAGCAAGATTGTGAGAACCTTATTTTCCACTAAGAATTATTGGAGAATTTACAAATGTGTTGACTTATCCTGTTCACTGGGTGATTGCTGAGAATTTTTCAAACCATCTATCATCTTAAAGAAACAAGTCCTTAGAATCTGTGTTGTCACATGGCTTTGTTCATAATCACATTTACTACTTCATTTCTTGTTGATCATTCATCTGTTACTTACCGTGGGAAAAACAACATTGCTTGCTCTTTTTATCAATTGCTATTGTTACTTGTCACTCACCCCAATATAAATCCCCAAAATAAATGTGAGACGGTACCAAGATCATTCCAATGAATGTGGGGTGCTGTGTGTATTGACGAATGAAACACACAGAGCATTGGTATGTAGTTCACCTAATGTTAATTTCTCATCTGCATTGTTTTTCTATTTCAAAACTACACTTGCTAGTTATGGGGTATTTAACAAAAAAGAAAGCAGGTATTTCATTTCTTAGAGATATCAAAACTTTTAAAGCATTTTACACAGTATAAGACTTAACAGGCAAAATGTGTCTGCTATAGCCAGAGATGGGAGAGGAAGGATAGGAATGGAAACATTGCAACTCCCTATGTAGACGGCCGTTGAGATAAACAATAAATATTTTTCATACAAACAGGAAGTTAGGGATGGGAGGGGATGTGGAATTAGTGCTGGAAATGAGCAGTGGGCTAGGGAAGGACCCTGGGACGGGGGTCCTGAGGATGGGCATGGGGAAGCAAGGGGCAAGTGGCAGAATGTGCTTGAGGCCGCAGAAGGGGAGGCGTGGGTACAGAGTTGTGTCTGCAGGGTTGGCCCATGATCTCTCTCTATGTGGGACTGGGGTGATCAGTGGGGTGGGGGTTGTGTGTGAGGGGGGTTATTACAAGATCGGGGTGTCGGGATGGGGGATTCTGTTCTGTGGGGTGGAGGTGTGACTAGGATCAGAGGGTGGTATGGTGGCTATGGGGTTAGGAGGTGGAGTTCTGGGGCTGGGGAATCTGGGGATGTGGATGGGATTGAAGGGCTTGAGGGGAGAATAGACTGGGATAGATACTGGGGTGGAGTTTAGGGGCTGGAGGCAGGTGGTTCAAGGGGGCAGGGGATGGGCCTGCCCAGATCCTGAGCCATGAAGTTGAATGACTGGGTGGGGTGTGCACTCTTCTGCGCCTTCCCCGCACTGTGTGCTAGCACCTCCTGCCTGGGCTCTTCGCTCCAGCCAGACGCCTGGGACTGAGCCAACCCGGCTCTGCCCTGAGCCGCCTCAGGCATTATCAGGCTGCACTGTAAGAAGGATCTGGCTGGGGCAATGCTGTTCCCCAGGGCCTCACGGTCCCCTTCCACAACTGGCTCCTCCTCCCCACCCCCTCTCACAGCAGTCCCACAGCTCAGCATCCCCCCCCCCACACAGCACCCCCACACCTGGCTTGTCCCCTCCCCTATGGCACCCCCCAGAACCAGCTCCTCAGCATGCCCCACCAGGCAGTGTGTGGGGCGCCCTGTAGAGGCAGTGTTTCTCTCCCCCCCCCACACCCCCGAGCTGGTGGCACCCTGCTGTCTCTGACCAGCCACGGGACAACATTTTACTGAAAGGGTCGGGAGCAGGGTTGGGCCTTCGCCTCTCCCCATCCCCTCACCTTTTTGTGGTCGCCTGAAGGTGGCTAAGTGCCTGTCTCCACTGGGGGCTAAGCCAGGGTCACGTGGCAGGTCTGGGACAGAGCCAGGAGCAGAGTAGAAGTCTCCTGAACCCAGCCTGCTGCATCAGTCTGAGCAGTCATAGAAAGGTGGTCCCCTGTGTGCCGAACGGGCCACCCCCACACACTGGGGGCAATCAAGAGGGATGCTGGCACAAGGAGGCACTGGGAGCTATTGTGCCTCAGGAGACCTTGGGGTGAATCTGCCTTTGCCACCCCTGAGGAGGGTGCCACCTACCTCGGTTGGACAGGGGTGGGCTCCCTTCTCATCCCCACTCCTTTCGGGGGCTGCTTGCACCTGGGGCCGGGGGAGATTCTAGCATCCACAGCACACAGGGATGGCACGGTGGCTCTGCGTGCCCTTGCACACCTATGTGCAGGCCTGGTGAGCCGCTGACTCTGGGAGGCGCTGACAGGTTTGTGTCTCCAAGTCACACAGCTAGCTTGGGGTCTCCCTAGTGGCTTGGAAGAGATTTCTTCTTGAGAACAACACTGTGACAAAGCCAGCCCCGGGGCTGTGTCACACAGGGGTTAGCGGCAGGGCCAGGGCAGGTGAATCACACTCTCCTGGATTGACAGGACTAAGCATTCGAGGAGGAAAACGACGGGCGCTCCTCTCCCACTGTCCCACGGCCTAAAACACTTCTCCCAAAGCTCTTACATCAAAGCCGGTGCCCTGGCCTTATGGTCACTGAGCCCAGCTGGCAACACGCACTTTCCTCGAGCGCATCCACCTAGAAACGTCGGCTTCCCTGGACTATGGCCCCTGGTCGCCCACTGTCCCTGCTCTAACACGCTGAGTCTGCCCAGCCTTTCGCAGGCCTGGGGTTTGGGGGAAGGGGGCTACCTATTTGAACAGCACCGCTGGCCTCTGTTCAATGCAGGACACAATGAGAATTAATCACAGCCTGTCAGGAGGCCGCCGTATTTTTCCTTCATTCTTATTTGCGTGCTATCGCCTCGAAAACAGGATGGCGATGTTTTCCTGCTGCTTATTGACTGAGACTAAACAAGGAAGGTCATGTTTCCAGCCTCGGCTCTCTGATAACTCCCGGACTTTCAGGAATGGCTTTGGGGAAGGCAGTGGGGGGTGGATTTCAAAGCTCTGGCCCGCTGGCTGCCCGAGGAGGGGTTGCCGGCAAACTTAGCAGGCATTCACCAGCACCATTGCCAAGGGCAAGCTTTCCTGACAGCATGACAAACTCCCCCCAAAAAAGGGACACTCAAGCACCCTATTCTGCCTGGTGGGATCCCAGCCTTGGTTTTCACATGCTGCGCTGGATTACTAGCATTAGTGGTTATTGTTTGTGGTATTGCAGTGGCCAGACGCTCCAGTCAGCTTCAGAGCTATATTGTGCTTGGCACTGTACAAACAGAAGAGACAGAAGACTCATTGTGGGAGGGAGGAAGACAAGGGTGATAATAGCACCACAAGGATGCCTGGGTTAAAATTTTCAGAAGAGCCAGCGCCTGTATGGGTACCAAAATAAGTGGCTGGATTTTCAAAATAGCTCATCATGTTAAGTGCTGAGCTCTTTTGAAAACGTGACCATCACTGTCACAATGAGAACTGTTTGGTGCTAGGCACTTTGGAAAATCTCGCTTATTTAGGTGCCTAAAATGGGGGCTAAGCCCTTTTAAAAATCCAAACCTGCTCATGGGTGCTTTGAAAATCTGGCCCTATATTCTACCTACCAAAATTCCCTCCTGCAGTTTCAATTGAATATCATGTTCTTCTTCCCCTTCTGCCCTACATTCTTGTGCACTGTTGTTGTATGGAGTTAAATAGCTGTCTTCTCCCATCCAAGAAGGGGTTGCATTTAGCACTGGGTCCAGTGATACCTACCAAACCTTTGGGATTTGTCTAGAAATCTGGTCCCAGTTGTGGCTACTGAGCTCTTGAAAATCTGGTTCTGAACTCAGTTGAAAATCTAGCCTCAAGTGCACAATGTGCAGCCATCAACATTTAAAAAATTATTTAAAATAAGAGCCCTGAGGAAGAGATATTGCTGCATCACTAACCCACTTGACCACCGACCTGAGGTAATTTGCTGTGGGTGTGATGATTGGATGCTTGTGGGAGAAATGGAGACGTGGCAGAAAGAGGCTGGAAGCAAGGGAAGGGGGTGAGTCACAGTGCGGGGAGATAAGAGACTGGATAAGTAGGGGGAAGTTAAACTGTGAAGGGCCTTGAAGGTGAGAGACAGACACTTGTGTTTGATGTGGTGGAGAAGGAGGAGCCAGAGGAGAGACTTAGGGTGTTACAGGGCTGGGCTGGTGAGTGGAAAGGGTGATTTGTAAATCCCTCTGCTATGGCTTTTGACATACTTGCATGTGTGTGACGGAGACTGAACTGTGTTTCTTTGTGTTTGCTTGATGCACAACAGGAGTGGAGCAAGGATGAAGAAGGGCAGCTTGACTCCAGCTGGGCTGCGGGACGGGGGAGGCCAGACGAACAAAACACAAGGCAATTCAATCTGTTTTGCACTGTAGTTTAGTTTTCATCACTTCATTATATCTCTGGGTCTGGTCCTGAATGTTCTGTCCCTAGGATACTTTAATGCTGAAGAAATCCCCAAACACAGTCCCACCAGGTTAAGGCCTGCAACCGTATTTTAGCGTACAAGATAAGAGCTTATTAAACAGCATGGAAGTAACCTTGAGGAAAGGGCATTTCAAAAACTACAATGCAACCACATGGGATTTTAAACTCAAATAGAGCAACCCAGTTAGGGTGCTTCATAAACACACTAGGGAAATGTGGTCTAGATGAAATTACTATAAAGTTGGTGCAACAACTGGTTGAAAAACTGCACTCAAAGAGTAACTACCAATGATTTGCTATTGAACTGGGAGAACATCGCTAGTGGGATCCTGAACAGGCCAGTCCTGGGTTTGGTCTATTTAATATTTTCATTAATGACTTAGATAATGAAGTAGAAAGTATGTTTATAAAATTTGTGGCTGACACCAAACTGGGAGGGATTGCAAGTACTTTGGAGGGCAAGATGAGAATTCAAAATGATCTAGATAAATTGGAGAACTGGTCTGAAATCAAGAAGATAATGGCCCATCCAAATTAAACAGCCTCTTAAAATTGGTATGCTAATGTACAACTTTTTTTTTTGCTTTCTGTGTGTATAAATGCATCTGACTTCTGTTCCATTCTATGCATCCGATAAAGTGGGCTATTGCCCACGAAAGCTTATGCTGAAATAAATTGGTTAGTCTCTAAGGTGCTATAAAGTCTTCCGCGTCTTGTTTACGGATACAGACTAACACAGCTGCTAATCTTAAACCAATAAAGACAAGTGAAAAGTACTGAATTTAGGAACGAAAAAAATCAACTGCAAAATGGTGACTAATTGGCTAAGTGTTAGTACTGCAGAAGAGGATCTGAGGAATATAGTGGGTCACAAATTGATTATCAGCAACTATGCAAGGCAGTTGTGAAAAAGGCTAATATCATTCTGGGGTGCATTAATAAGAGTGTTATCTGCAAGACATGGGAGGTAACTGTCCTGCTCTGCTTGGCACTCAGTTGGAGCACTGTGTTCTGTTTTGAGGGCCACACTTTAAGAAAGATTTGGACAAATTGGAGCAAGCAAAGAGGAGAGCAACAAAAAAAGATAAAAGGTTTAGAAAATGCAACTTATGAGGAAAGCTTCAGACAGTCGGGATGTGTAGTAGTGAGAAAAGACGAGTAAGGCTCACCACAGTTGTCAAATATGTTAAAGGCTGTCGTAAAGAGGCTGGCAATCAGTTGTTCTCCATGTCCACTGAAAGCAGGATAAGAAGTAATCAGCTTAATCTGTAGCAAGGGAGATTTAAGTTAGAAATTAGGAAAAACTTCCTAACTCTAAGGATAGTTAAGTATTGCAATAGGTTACCAAGAGAGGTTCTAGAATCCCCATCACTGTAGGTTTTTCAGAACAGGTGAGACAAACAGCTGTCAGGGACGCTCTAGATGTCCTTGGTCCTGCCCCACCATGGGGGGCTGGTCTAGGTGACGTCTCAAGGTCCTTTCCAGCCCAAAATTTCTATGATTCTATATTAAGATTCCCATGTGCCATGAAAGGGCAGAGAGTGAACCCCCCACTTCAGGGAGGCTAACCTGCCGGCCCCACCCCTTCCACCGATAGCCCTCCCCTTAGTCCTGTGGCTCCTTCCATTGCCAGAGGAGCTTTGGCCCGCCCACTCCAGCCACCCAAGCTACTGGCTGGCCCACCTCAGCTGCCCTTAGCCACCAGCCATCTGACTGGGCCCAGTACTCGGTCAAGCCTCTGCCCTGACCCCCGGGGTGACCCTGTATGCAGGTGGGCCCAAGCTTCAGGCTGCTGGCTGGAGCTGAGTCGCTGCTCCAACTCCAGTGCCGGGCTAAGTCTCTGGCCCAATCCCAGTGCCACCCTGGGCCGTTAGTCCAACCCCCAGGCTAGCCCTGGCCACTGGCAGGCCTGAGCTCCAGGGAAGAGAGGAAGGGAGGCAGGGCCGTGGGGCGGAAGATGGTCAAGGCCATGGCCTGGGTTAGGTCTGTTTTCAGCATTGGTTGGCATATGGGAATTTCTAAACAACAAAGGTCTTCTAAAGAGTAAATGTCCCCGGGAAAAGCTGGAAGGGCTCCATGGCTTGCACACAATTTCTTTATAAAGGGATGACATCCCCACCTGTGAGACCTTCGGGGCAGGGGTGTTATCACAAGTGAACTGCTGGTGCTCAGTGAAAAAATATTTACTGCACCTGTACTGAATCCCAGAGCAGCACTCAATGCAATTCTAGTCAGCAGCGAAGCCACAGCGCGATTGGGAGAGGACAAACCAAGGAAGGCTAAGCTTTGGTCCCAACTGCCCCTGGAAAGTGGAAGGGGTTTATACTGGCAGATAACTGAACAGCCCTCCCTGCGGCCAAACCCCTCAACCCCCCCAACCCCCACCCAGGGCTTCTCTGAAAAATGTGTAACTTGGGGATTACAGACTTTGAATCTGAGGCAAATTAATGCAAACTCCCGAAGGTGTCTGCATCATGTGCAGTAGCGGATGGCAGCCATCCATCTTGGGAGATGATAGTGTGAGCGCCCAGGAGGTACCGTTAACATGTGTCTTGCTACAGCATCACGAGTGGCTAAAAAATCCAATTCCTGAGCGACCCTCCTTGCCACAGCGAATACAGGTGCAAGGGGCAGAGCCCAAGGATGAAGCCAGCACATCACTAGCACATCAGATCTGCTGTGCTTTCCTTGCTCTCACCCATCACGCTCTTCTACTTGCTTGTGCAGAGCAGCCCTCTGGTGTGGCCAGCTGTATTATCCCAGCTTGCCTTGTCAAGGATGCAAATTGTCAAGTCCCTCTTGTAAATGTTCTTGAACCTGAGTGAAGGTCAACTCAGAGGCCTTGGAGCAACTGCAGTTCTCTATACAGGAGCTACTTCTGCTGTAACAACATACATAGAATCATACAATACGAGGGTTAGAAGGGACCAAGGAGATTATCTAGTCCAACTCCCTGCAGGACTGATCCCCAATTAAATCATCCAACAGATTTTTGCTCTATATCCCTGAATGGCCCCCTCAAGGATTGAGCTCACAACCCTGCGTTTAGCAGGCCAATGCTCAAACCACTGACTTATCCTTCCCCCTATGCCTAATACATATAGAATCTGGCAGAAATTATAAAACAAACACAGCAAAAATTCATCATATTTTTCCCCAAAATTGTTTTTGGGGTTGGAGTGGGGAGGGATAGCTTGGTTGAAATTTTTAAATTTCAGAAATCATTTCATCTATCTCTATAGTTGGTGAAAACCATGAAATATTTCATTAAAAGTGTTCTCATCCCCTTACTCTCACTCCATTTTTCAAAATTTTAACAAAAAATTTCATCAACCTTCAAAACATTTCAACCAGTTCTTCTGTCTGTAAACTATAATCTCACCATAATAATTCAGCATCTCCCAAATGTTAACAAGTTCATCTTTATGGTGTCACTGTGGAGGTAGGATAATATTACCCCCATTTTAAAGATGGAGAACTGAAGTGTGACCAAGTCCCAGTGCATTCTATGGTGTCATAAGTCCATGTAGAGTTCTTTAGTCAAAGACCTTTATTGACCTTTATTGACCTTTATCCTCGTGCAGCCATTTCTGGCCTGCCCCAATTTTGCAAATTGCCAACCTATTCATTGAATTCCTCCTTTTCTCCTATAGGTGTCACCATTGCTGTTCGGACTTTCAGCCGAGGAGGGTACCAGACCCTATGTGCAGGCCGGCTGTCACTGTGGGGGAACTGTGCTAGGAACGGGGTGTTAAAGGGAAGTCCGACTGGGAGGGAAGAATGGGGAAGAGCAGTTTCAAGCATCACCCTTGGGTGAAAGAAGGTGCAAAATGCAGTTCGGCAGGAAGAGATGGAGGCCAGGTTCTCCCAGAGTCTCCCCACGCTGCACATTGTGACATCATTTATCCCTGTGCCAAATGAAGCTAATGTAGGTGTGCCATGTGACCAGGTCAGACCTCCCCACCCACACTGATGGGAATAGTAATACCTACGTCTTATATAGCACTTTTCATTACTAGATCTCAAAGCACTCTACGTAGGAGATCAGTGTCATTAACCTGGTTTTACAGATGGGGAAACTGAGGCACAGAGCAATGAGAAGACAAGCTCAAGATCACACAGAATGCTAGTGGTTGATCAGGGAGAGTAGCACTTGGGTCTTCTGAATCCCAGCCGGGTGCTCTCTACTCGGGTAGCACTCTCTTCTGTGTGGAAATAGGCAATATGGCAGTTATAGCTCACATAACGCAGTGTATCACATCTGAGATGAACACTTGCACAGAAGAACTCAGTAGCTTTTGAGCAGTCTAACAAGCCCACTCCTACCCCTGATGGGCGCAATGCACACACCTTCCTTAACTGTTAGGTTAAAAATGTATGTAGTGCTTGTAAGAGGGACTGCATCGACAGGCCTGGAGAAGGAAGGACACCCAGTAGAAGGAGTACAGCACTGACATGGCAATCTTCCTTCAGGGACCACATGTACTGGAGAGACAGAAGTTTCCACTCCATGACCCTCCTGCCCTCGATCTCTCTCAGCTGCCAACAAAAGGGAGCACTTAGGCTGGTTCTGCAGCCATTTAGGGGATTCACACACCTGCCCACTAAGATTTGGACCAAGATCTCAAAATCAGTTCATAGAGGCAACTTCTGGACAACAACAGCACGAGAGCACAGGAACCATGACATTAAACAGGCACAGTTCCCTCCGCTTGCCAATCAGCTGCCCTGGCGTACCACAGCAGTAAAGGGCTGGGATTTGAACCGGGAAGAACCTGTCCTTTGTGACCCCAGGAGCATTTAAAGACTCAACTCTCTCTTTTCTGATGCCATATTCCACAGGGCATTATAGTGAGATCCTGAGATTAGGTCTGATCCAGGTCAGCTGTCCCCGTCTGGGCAACTAGACCCAAATAGTCCGTAAACCAAGGAATGTACCAACCCACGTTTTCATTAATAATTGCCTTCAATTTTCCTGGGGAGGGAGTGGTTATTTAAAAAGAAAAGAATCCTAGTTGAAAAAAAACCTGGTTCTTGACAAAAAACAGGTGTGAAATTTTCTATTTGTTTCATTTTCCTGCCCTCAGAAAAGTATCAATGGAAAAGCTTGGAGCTGCTCTGTCAGTCAGCTCATAAGTGGTTTCACATGGCTATCACAAGCCATAGCACTGTATCTGCAGTTCACAGGCACTCAAACAGTGCTTAGTATTATTATGGTAAGGTCCCAAAGAGGGATTAGGGTCCTATTAGGCTAACAGTTGTATGTGAAAGAGTGAAAAAATGGGCCCTGCCCCAAAAGGCATGGGGTGAGCGAAGATCCCTACTCTAAAAGGTTTACAATCTGAATGGAGAAGACAGAGAAAGTAAAGATTGTTATTCCCATTTATAGATGGGGGAACTGAGGCACATACAGATTGGGTGACTTGTCCAGTGTCATGCAGGGAGCCAGTGACAGAGCTGGGAATTAAATCCAGACCCTCTGTTCTAGAATTTTGGGACAAATTCATAGATTCCAATGGGACCATTGATCATCTAGTCTGAGCTCCTGCATGACACAGGCCAGAGAACTGCCCCAAAACAATTCCTAGAGCAGAGCTTTTAGAAAAACATCCAATCTGGATTTAAAAATGGTCAGTGTCTCTCTGCTCAGTTGAAAAGTCCATTATTAAATATTTGTTCCCTATGTAGGTACTTATAGACTGTAATCAAGTCACCCCTTAACTTCTCTTTGTTAAGATAAACTAACTGAGCTCCTGGAGTCTATAACTATAAGGCAGATTTTATAATCCTTTCATCATTCTCCTGGCTCTTGTCTGAACTCTTTCCAATTTATCAACATCCTTCTTTAAGTTTGGGCACCAGAACTGGACATAGTATTAAAGTACCAGTCACACCAGTGCCAAATACTGAAGTAAAATAACCTCTGTACTCACACTCGAGATTCTGAGAACATGGCTTACATTCTTTGTTTCTAGACGTACACATTCCCATTGAGCTGTATTAAAATGCATATTGTTTGTTTGCGCACAGTTTACCAAGCAATCCAGACTGCTCTGAATCAGCGATCTGTTCTTTTCATTATTTACCACTACCCCAATTTTTGTGTCATTGCAAACTTTATCAGGGATGATTGCATGTTTTCTTCCAGGTTATTGATACAAATGTTAAACAGTGTAAGGCCAAGAACCAATCCTGTTGGATCCCATTGGAAACACATCAGCTTGATGATGATTCACCATTTACAGTTACATTTGGGATCTAGCTGTTAGTCATTTTTTAATCCATTTAATGTGGGCCATGTTAATTTTATATTGTTCTAGTTATTTAATCAAAATGTCCTGTGGTTCTGAGTCAAATGCCTTCAGACTATTACCTTTACCATCTAAATGTGTAATCTCATCAAAAAAGACTTCAAGTTAGTTTGACAGGATCTATTTTCCATAAACCCATGTTGATTGGCATTAATTACATTACCCTCCATTATTTCTTTATAAACTGAGCGCCATATCAGCTGTTCCATAATCTTGCCCAGGGATCAATGTCAGGCTGACATTTTAAAACATTGGCACATTAGCTTTCTGCCAGTCTTCTGGAACTTCCCCAGTTGTCCAAGACTTATTGAAAATCAACATTATCAGTCCAGTAAGCAGCTTAGCCACCTCTTTTAAACTTTTGGATGCAAGACATCTGGACAGCTGATTTAAAAATCTCTAACTTTAGTAACTTCTGCTTAATATCCTCTTCAGATACTAGTGAAATGGAAAGAGTGTTATCATCACCATATGATAAATCTACATCATCTGTTTTATCCCCATATGCAGAATAGAAATATTTACTGAACACTTCTGCCTTTTCTGCATTATTATTGATATTTCTACCATTTCCGCCTACTAATGGACCAATGCCATGGTCAGGATTCATTTTGTTCATTGTATATTTTAAAAAAATCTGCTAGTCATAGAGTTCTCCCTGGGTCCCTTGGCTTCCCTTATCAATTTTCTACAATTCCTAACTTCTGACATATTCATTACTATCAACTTTCCCTTTCTTCCATTTGTTTATCTTTATATTTATAGATATTACAGCTGCCCTCACTTTCCCACTAAACCAGGCAGACTTTTTAAGCATACAACCTTCCTCTGTTGTGGGACTGTGGCTTTTTGGACATCTAGTAAAGTATTTTTAAATGATTTCCAATTATCACTCAAATTTTTCTGATTAAATTCTTCCCACAGCGGATTTAGCTCATAACTGTTTTCAGATTTGTGAAAATAGCCCCATTAAAGCACCAAGTATATATATATAAACACACAAATATATATCATGGAATCAGGAATCAGGGTTGGAAGAGACCTCAGGAGGTCATCTAGTCTAATCCCCTGCTCAAAGAAGGACCAACACCCACTAAATCATCCCAGCGAGGGCTTTGTCAAGCCAGGCCTTAAAAACCTCTAAGGATGGAGATTCTACCACCTCCCTAGATAACCCATCCCAGTGCTTCACCACCCTCCTAATGAAATAGTGTTTCCTAATATCCAACCTAAACTTCCCCCACTGCAACTTGAGAACTCCTTGTTCTGTCATCTGCCACTACTGAGAACAGCCGAGTTGCATCCCACTTGAAACTCCCCTTCACGTAGTTGAAGGCTATCAAATCTCCTCTCACTCTTCTCTTCTGTAGACTAAATAACCCCAGTTCCCTCAGCCACTTCTGATAAATCATGTGCTCCAACCCCCTAATAATTTTTGTTGCCCTCTGCTGAACTCACTCCAATTTGTTGACATCCCTTCTGCAGTGGGGGAACCAAAAGTGGACGCAATACTCCACGTGTGGCCTCACCAGTGCTGAATAGCAGGGAGTAGTCACTTCCCTTGATCAGCTGGCAATGCTCCTAGTAATACAGCCGTTGGCCTTCTTGGCACAAGGGCACACTGCTAACTCATATCCAGCTTCACATCCATTGTAATCCCCAGGGTCTTTTCTGCAGAATAGCTGCTTAGCTAGTCGGTCCCCAGCCTGTAGCGGTACCTGGGATTCTTCCATCCTAAGTGCAGGACTCTGCACTTGTCCTTGTTGAACCTCATCAGATTTCTTTTGGCCCAATCCTCTAATTTGTCTAGGTCACTCTGGATGCTACCCCTACCCTCCAGCGTATCTATCTCTCACCCCATCTTAGCGTCATTTGCGATTTTGCTGAGGGTGCAATCCATCCTATCGTCCAGATCATTAATGAAGATGTTGAACACAACCGGCCCTGGGACGCTCCGCTTGATGCTGGCTGCCAACTAGACCTGGAGCCATTGATCACTACCTGTTGAGCCTGACAATCTAGCCAGCTTTCTATCCACCTTATAGGTCATTCATCCAATCCATACTTTAACTTGATGGCAAGAATACTATGGGAGACCGTATCAAAAGCTTTGCTCAAGTCACGATATATCACATCCACTGCTTTCCCCATATCCACAGAGCCAGTTATCTCATCATGGAAGGCAATCAGGTTGGTCAGGCATGAAATTGCCCTTGGTGAATCCACATTGACTATTCTTGATCACCTTCCTCTCCTCCAAGGGCTTCAAAATGGATTTTTTGAGGACCTGCTCCATGATTTTTCCAGGGACTGAGGTGAGGCTGACCAGTCAGTAGTTTCCCAGGTTCTCCTTCCCTTTTTTGAAGATGGGCATTATATTTGCCTTTTTCCAATAGTCCAGGACCTCCCCCAATTGCCATGAATTTTCAAAGATAATGGCCAATGGCTCTGCAATCACATCAGACAACTTCCTTGGCACCCTTGGATGCATTAGAGCTAGCCCCAGGGACTTGTGCATGTCCAGCTTTTCTAAATAGTCCTTAAGCTGTTCTTTAACCACTGAGGGCTGCTCTCTTCCTCCCCGTACCGTGCTGCCCAGTGCAGCAGTCTGGGAGTGACCTTGTCTCTGAAGACTGAGGCAAAAAAAGCATTGAATACTTCAGCTTTTCCCCCATCATCTGTCACTAGGTTGCTTCCCCCATTCAGTAAGTGTCCCACACTTTCCCTGACCTTCTTCTTGTTGCTAACATACATGTAGAAACCCTTCTTGTTACCCTTCACAACCCTTGCTCACTGCAACTCCAATTGTGCTTTGGCCTTCCTGATTACTCCCCTGCATGCTCTAGCAATATAATAGATTAGATAGATAGATAGATAGATAAACTGATCTGGACTTCATTCTGCTCGCACATTTAAATGCGATCAAGTCATGCTCACTTGTGCCTAAGCTACCATTAATGTTTAATTCTGTGATCAGTTCTTTTTCTGGTAGGATAAGGGTTAACATAGATTTCCCTCATGTTGGCTGCAACACTTTTTGAGTTAGGAATTTGTCATTTGTAATGTTCAGAAATTCCAAGTTTGTTTTAGTTCTGTCACCATGAGACCTCCAGAATATGTCACTCACGTGCCCCATAATCACTGTTTTTTCCCTGCATATTGTAGGTGTGTCATTCTGTTCCCTAGTTTGATTTAGTCTGGAGCACACATCAACTAGTACCCCATCTTGTGCTTTATCTGTCAGGACATTGATCCATAAGTATTCAAGATCATTTTCTTCTGAGTTATCAGTGACTCAGAAACAAGTAATGCTGTTTTTGTCATAGAGTGCTATTTCCCCTCCCCTTTTGCTCACTCAGTCCTCCCTAAATGGATGATAACCATTGATTTTAAAATTCCAGTTGTGTGAATCATCCCACCAGATTTTAGTAATACCAACTAGATTGATTTTATGCTCCTGAATGAGCAATTTAAATTCCTCTTGTTTGTTGCCCAGCATTGTTACCTAGCATTGGTATATCAGCGATTCAAGAATTTCTTCTCTTCATGTCCTTTGGTTCCTTCATTAATTTTGTCCTCCCCGTCTTGATTTTGTGCTGATTGCTCATATCTTCCCTCTTTTTACCTTCCCCTTTTGTAGTCCTGACTATTCTAGACTGTCTGTCCCTGAGGAGGTTGACTCCCTTCCACAGAGGTGGAGGCCAATCAAACCATACAGCCCCTGTCTCCCCATAGAAGGCAGATCAATGTTCCACAAAATAAAAACCTTCCACCCTACACCACTGTCCTAATCAGTGTCACGATAGCGCCTTTGTGGCCTACATGGAGTCCACTCTGCAGGTGGCACTGACCAAGAAAACAAAATGCAGGAATGCAGCAGGGAGACTCCCTTCTACTGCAGAGTAAACACACACTCCCCGGGATCGTACAACAAACGTAGGAAAGGGAAATATTTATTTACAGAGGGATGGATGGAGAAAAACAATGGGGGGTGGAATATAGAGGAAGCAGAACAATGGGGTTACATCCAACACCAGGCCCCACAGGCCCAGTGGTACCACAATGTAAAAGAGCGGGCGCTGAGCACTGTATCTACTCTCAGAGCCTGGTTAGAGTTCCAGACCAACAATGAGTCTTGGGTGCTCCTGGTGATCTTTGGCACCAGTGGACTGCCCCCTGAGTCCCCTCTGGTGCCCTCTTCTGCCGCTTTCTGCAAACCCCATACAGAGCAACAGTCTCCCCACTTAGCTAGCTACAGCCTCCCTCCTTGTGCCTGATGCAACGTCATAAGCCCTGTACTCACAGCCCCACGCAGTGCAGGGAGACAGTGATACTGGGTCCAGCTCCAGTTTGTCCTTCTCAGAGGATTCCACAGTGTTCCTCCTGGCTCCTTTCTTCGGGTGTCCCCGGTCTCCATCTCTCCACTCCTCCGGAACAGCCAGCCCTTCCTCTGCCTTAGAACAAGGTTTTAAAGGGGCCATGCTCTCGAAGCCCCAAGGGAGATACCCCAGCAAGCCACTTCCAGAATCTGCTTTCTGTTCTCCTTTTCTTGTGTGACAGGAAGACCTCTGAGAAGACTGCGTGGACGTTCTTCATCGTCAGCATGCTTCCGAGTTCTCTGAAATCATCTACCCCCGATGCCTTGTCATTAGTGCTGATCTGAGCCATAACCAACGGATCTTTGCCCATTGGTTTCAGAAGCCCAGCCAATCATCATGAGTGATGTCTCGTGTCTTGGCTCGCTGAAGGCAGCGCACTCTCCTGGTGTCTGCCTGACTCTGGCAGGATGTTCTTTGAGCCTTCTGAGTATTGAATCCCCAATAAGGATCCTCTGGCTTCCTTGGGAGCTTGGAGAACTCTACGTGGCAGGGCTGATTTTTTCATAGGTTGGACCATGCTGCCATACAGGTGTGTCCCGTACCTCTTTCCATTCCCTAGGACCTGCCAGACCTTGAGAGATACCTTCCATAGTTTCCACACTGAGGACCTGATATTGATTTGAAATGTCTAGCTGTGTGGAAGTGCTCTTGGTCCTCTTCCTTCTGGTGGCCACAGCTGGAGCAGCGCAGCAGTGGGTGATGAGTTGCATTCGGAAGAGATGAGGAACTCACTGAAGTGAAGGGAGGTGAGCAGAGAGTTCCAGGTACCTGGTCCAGTGGCAGCTAAGGAACCACCTCCAACAGGAAGCTAAGAGATAGAACTGACTGCACAGAGGGGCATTGGGGGGAGAGTTAGGGTCAAGGAGGTAAGCCCAGGAACAGTCCTTGCCTCAAGGAGAGAGAGATGTCACCTAGAGCCAACAATGGTACCTGGTAGATGCTCCCAATCCCAGGTGGCTCAGGCCTAAATATCTTTGAGGGTCTGGGCATCCTGGCCTTTCCTCAGTGAAGTAAAGGAATCCCAAAGTGTCTCTGGGGTGTGTGAGTGCTCGGTGCAGACACAGGGGTTTGTTGTATGTGCTGAAGGACTCAGGTTAATGCTTTTACTCACCCTTTACTGGAGGATCTTAAAGCGCTTCACATACCCAGGTGAAGAGAATCTCACACCACCACTGTAACAAGGGAGAGCCCCATTGTACAGATGGGGAAACTACCTCCTGTTGGGAACACAGTAAAAAAGCTGGGCCAAGAAGTCTTGGCACACCTTTCTCTATGCTCCCCTTCTGTGCAATTCTTTACCTTTAACCAGCTGTTCCTCCTGGAAGGCAGGATCTCGCTGCAGGAACACCAGAAACTTGGTAGAAGTGGGGGGCCCATGAGGCCTTGCCCCTGTTCCTCATCTTCCCCCATAACCCCCACCCTAGCCACACTTCCAGGTAGTGGTAAGAGCCACCCAGGGAGACCAGGCTGCTGTGTGGAGCCCTGGACCCTCCACCTGCCCTGGGCAGGAGTGCTGGGGTGCCCAAGAACCGCTCCCAGACTGTGTCTGCAACCCCAGGGCACAGCTACCTCAGGCTTGCAGTTTGGGGGATAACACCTCCTGCCTCCCAAACTATGCTCATGTTAAAAAGTGGGTGGGCATGATCCCCTTGGGCCCCCAGGTTCTGGCAACCCCTGTCTCACTAGGACTGTGGCATTGGCTCTGTTCACTGGAGTGATGAATTCTACACATGGCACCCTTGATGCCTGACAGATTGAAAAATCCCAAGAGCACTTATCCAAATTCTTGCTAAGACTGACAGTGCCTATTTACATAAACAGGGAAGGGTTCGATTGCTCTCAGGGCAAGATTATAGGGAACAGGTATCTGGAGACAGATATCTCTGGAGATTTCCTGGTAAATTGCAGCATCTCCAAGGAGTCTGCAGCTACTTGCAATTATTCATCATTGGGGCTAAAAATGTTCTGATTTCTGGCAGGTTTCCAAGCTGATAATTGCTCAGAAAAATTCAGGGTTGGGCATTTACATCTGAAATTAATGAGTTCACCAGAAAGCATCCCGCAGGGCTGTTGTCATCAGAAGGAAATAATGGCCTTAGAGGGGTGATACAGTTACATACTTGTTCAGCTGAGGAACCAATGAAACAGGGTGCAAAAAGGCCAGGTTCTTCTTATTGTGGCTTTTACCAGCTGAGCTTTTCTCCTGGAGCAGTTTGAGACCTGATTCAGTCATTTATGAAGCTCATGTGAAAGTTCATGGGGGGATCACAACTGTTCTAGGGGACTCAGAAAACTTGAGTGATTTAGCATTGAAGGCCAAGCACATAACCTCTGCAAAAGTTATTGTTTAAATGCTTTTTATCTAGCAACAATCATTGGCTGAGAATATTTATAAAGACAGGAAATTAGAATAGGATCCATGAATACTGACAAATCAAATAACCTTGACTCTGGAAGTGCAGATAATGAGAGGAAGGGTGGGCTTGTATTTAAGGCCCTGCACTGGAACTTAGGTGATCTGGCGTCAGTTACCAGTTCTGCCACAGTCTCCTTGAGTGGCCTTGGGCAAATTGCTTAATATGTCAGTTTTCATTTGTAAAATGGGGCTAGTGAACCGTCCTACGTATGCCCTGTCTATGTAGATGATAAATTCTTTGGGGGTAGGAGCTGACTCTCATGGTGTATGGACAGCACAGGTGTGATGGGACCCAACCTCAGCCAAGGTTTGTAAGCTCTACCATAATATAAATAATAAAATGCCCTTGTTCAGTGCAGATGAACATATCTGGTAACCCTTAAATAATTTACCTTACCTTGAGCTCTCTCAGCTTCAGAATGGATCCAGAGAGGCCTCAGGAATTACTTCAGATCCTCTCTAATCAGGGATGGAGCTCAGGCCCTGAAAGACGGGTTCCAGGCAGTTTCAAGCCAGCTCGCTCTACGTGGTGCTCTCTGAACAAAAAGCCTTCCTGAGGTGTCTCTCTTCAATGTGATTCTCCCCAAACATAAACGAGGGCTACATTTGGGGGGTGGAGTGAACCGCGATGACTCACCGGTGTGGTGCCTCCTGCTAGTCGTCTTGGGAATTAGCTCTGCAGGGTACGGAGTGCCTCCTCCTGGCCAGTGTCTTGCCTGCCACTGTTCCCATGTTCTTTCAGGACCCTGGTGCCCCTTTACCTCAGGGTTCTGCCCCCAGCAGTAACCCACAATCTGGGTCCTCTCTCCCAGACAACCCCCAACCCTCTATCCCCACCTTGCCCAGTGGTTACTGCCAGTCATCATCCACCCCCCGCCCCCCCGCTCACTGAGGTAGACTGCAGGGAAATGGCCACTCATCATTGGCAAGGGGGGTTTGGACCTGCTGCCTTTCCCAACGGCCCGGTAACTCTCTAGGCCTTCCTGTCAGGCCGCAGCCTGGGAGGTCTCCAGGCCTGAGCTCTGCAGCACTGCTCTGTCCATGGTACCCTTTGCTCCTTCAGGCAGCTAAGTCCATCTCTCTCCAAAGCAAGAGAGAGACTCTCTCAGCTCCTGGCTCACAGCCCTTTTATAGGGCCAGCTGTGGCCTGATTGGGGGCCTGGCCCCAGCTGTGGCAGCTCCCCCAATCATCCTAGTTTTTTTTCTAGGAGCGGGGTAACTGCCCCGCTACAGGGTGCAAGGAGGCTGGGGATCTACAGCGGGAAACCTCTCTCCTGGAGGCACCTAAGTCATTTCTTGGGAGGAGTATTTATCCAGCTGTTCCACGGTGGATAAATTTAGAGTATTAGAATGGAGTATTTAGAGTATTAGAGTGGAGAGTATTTATCCAGCTGTTCCACGGTGGATAAATAATTGGAGTCAGGGGAACAGGGAGTCAGGACCCTGGCCCTCCCACCTCCAAGGTGGGTGTCCTAACCCCCAGCCTATAGCGCCAGTCTCACTTACAGCTCTGCCCCAATGACTGTTGAATTATTGAAATCCAAAGGGGCACAGCTTCTACAGTAGGCTGTCTTATAGCTCATTGGGAACACATACACTCGAGTGGTGGGAGTTTCCTTGTCAAATCCCTCCTCCCCCAACGGGGGGGGGGGGAACTGAACACAGGTTTCCTACATCCCAGCTGAGCTCTCCAACCCCTGGGCTAAAAGCTAGTCACCAGCACCTCCTCCGGCAGCCACATTTTGAATGGACCCGATCCAGTAGGCGACCTAGAAGATGGGTGAGATAGGCGCTCCTTGCCCTCTGCCTCACTTCCCCCAGGTCACAGATCACTCTGGGGCGTGGGGAGACACCCGCATGGGTGCCCAGAGGCAGACAGTGAGGTGCCACGGCAACTTTACAACAAATATTTAGGCATCGAGCAAGTTTAAGTGCCTACAGGGCACAGTTGAGTTGGAGTTTTGTGGACCACAGTAAAACCTAAAACTTGGGCTTAGGTGCCTAAACCCCTTTGTGAATCTGAACTTAAGGCAGAGACAGATATTGGCAGCACTGGCAACCCCGAATGTTCAGAAATCATGAGTCAGGCTCACCAAAAATCACAAGATTGGCTTTAAAATCAGGAGATTATGTGAGCATCATAGATTTTTATTTGTCTTCTGCTTTTTGAGCCTTTAGGGTACACGGGGGTCACATTTCTAGCCACGAGGGTTAGAAATTAACTTTTTCTTGAAGAACAAAGGCTGAAATCATCACACAGCCACATGACTCCAGGAGCTGGGCTTTTAAGGAAAACAGTAATTATAATGAGAGCTGGTGACTCTGTCACTGGCCTGGTCACACAGACAGAGCCCAGCCCTGGGGAATGGCAGTCTGAGACAGCTTTGAGCTGACATGGACTGAGGGACCAGCAAACTCCGTCTGAAGGATGGAAACTTTCCACAGCCAAGTGGTTTGCTGCATGGAGCTGTGAGTTCACACCCCGTTGGGACAGTGACTAGGAGGAGAGCTGGTAAAGTCATGCTCTGCAGGCAGGGGTAGGGGACATCATGAGGGTTGCCAGGCATCTGTTTTCAGCCGGCACACCCAGTTGACAAGGGAATCTCGCATGCAGCTCTGGTTGGCATTGCCAATGGGGCCGTTAAAAGTCTGGTCAGCAGTGCAGAGGGCGGCCCAGGGCTAACGTAGACTCGCCGCCTGCCCTAGATCACACGGCTCCTGGA
>ML677388.1:12973393-13070197 GCA_007922305.1 Dermatemys mawii
GGGGCAGGAGTGTTCGGTTTTGTGCGATTAGAAAGTTGGCAGCCCTATACATCACACCCAGAGTGCCACAGGAAGTTCCAGTATCTAATGATCTATTTTATTACAGTAACACCCAGAGACTGTGCTGGGACCTCTAGGAACATACAGTGGCAGACAGTTCCTGCCCCACCCCTTCCATGGCCCCGCCCCTGCCCCTCCTCTTCCCTTTAAGGCCCCGCCTCCTCGGACAAGCCGGAGCCAGGCCAGGCAGCCAGGGTCCCTTCAACTGCCCAGGGTGGAGCCGGGGAGGGGGCTGAGAGCAGCCCCTGGACCATGTCCGCCCCCCCAGACTCCCTGCCCCGGGAGAGTGAAGGGTTCGTGGCTCCGCACAGCTGCCTGCATGGCTCTTACACCGTCCCGGCTCCAACTTCCAGCCTGTCCAGGGATGGGGCCTCCTGCAGAAGAGGAGGGGAAGTGGGCCGGGCAGTGGAGAGGGCCATGGCCCCTCATCCACTCCTATTCCAGCATCCTTGGTTTACAGTCTAAATGTATCTCTCTGGGTAGCTCCCTTGCTGAGTATTTCAAGGACACTCAGGAGGACACATTCGTTGGGAGCCCGCATCTTTTGTGTCGCAGGGAAATTAGGGAAATTCTTCAATATGAGAGAGAAATTCTCTCAACCCACCTCCAAGCTCATCAAGGCCAGAAACTGGCCCCAATCACTCATTTCACTGCAGGCAGATTGCTCGGCCAGCCTGAGTCCCCTCTGTCCTGAGATGAACGTTCGCTTCAGAGAGGAGGAAATGAACTGAAATAAAATAAGCCGGGCGGGAGGCCCACAAGCCAGCTCTTTTCATTCGCTGCCCTTGTTTTCCTCACTTCTAGACTTGGCCGAACCCAAAAGTGAATAGTTAATGAGTCTGAATTCCTCCCTTGAGGAGGGGAAAGGGAAATGGGCCAGGCAGCCTGCAATCCAATGCCATGGGGGCCGCATGCTGACTGCCTTGGAACCCTCGCTGCTCCAGTTACTGACAGGGGACCCTTTTTTATGTCGGGAGGAGGCGGATGCATGAAAATGAATCGTGCTCCCAGGGCCAAGAGCCAATGGCTTGTCTTCTTAACATCAAAATATGCTTTGCATTGTTCTCATTTCCCCTCATTGGAATAATAAAGGCATCCTGACGACCTAATGACTATAAATATTTGCTGCCGTAGTCAAATGTCCTTAACTAGTCTACAGCTAAAATGGTAGTTAGGCGACTGGGACTTAAAGCCATTTAATCCCTCTTAGCCCATCTTAGTGTGGCAGAACAGATGCCACAATGATGGGTAGCAGTATAAAATCAAGTGACTTGGGCTTGTGCTACAGGGCTAAAAACAGCTTTGTAGACATTTGGGGAGGGGCTGAGACAGGGGTTTTGACACCCACCAAGGGGAAAGGGCCTGAGTGGATTGACCTGGGCATTTAGATTCGCTGCCCTAGGTGTTTTTAGTGGTGTAGACATATCCTAAGAGATTTGGGAGTCCAAGCTGCAGTTTCAAGAACGATGTAGACCCTGAGGTTGGGATCCACAAGAGGACTTAGACTACACCTAACCTTAGGTGACTAGTAAACGCCGGTGGAGTTGGGCAGCTCCTGGAATGCTCTAAGACAGTGATGCTCAGACTGCAACTTAGGAGCGGTGTAGTGGGGCCCTGCCTCACTCCCGCAGAACAGGGGTTAAAAGCAGCCCTGGAGAGGGTTATGGACGGGAAAGCTGAGTGGGGAAGCGGCCAGTAGAAAGGTTTCTGATGAGGGTATTTATACAGGCGGTTCTCTGGGCCAATTCTGAGCCCGGACTGCTCAGTCCCTCGGTGGGTGGGAACAGCCTGACTCAGAGACAGAGACTAGCTCTCGTGCTGGCTCTTGGCTGCATTCTGACACAGAAGGGGCGACATTTCAGCCCTGGGTGAATAATTCATGCTTCTTTAAAGTTACTAGGTAAACATTTTATTATTCACTGGAATGACTATCTGGGAGCTGCCTTCCTAGACTGCTATGTAGCTTCCTGCAGTAATTCAGTTCAAATCCCCTGCCATCAAAGTCAAGAGCCTGCACCCACTTGGCAATGGAATGTAGGGGGCCTGCGGGTTCGCTGGTGACCCCAAGATCCGCACATCAGCAGCCTTTAAAGGTGATCGAAGTTTGGCCTTTCCAGCTGGATGAACATGAGTGGGCAGAACGCTGGATTTAGACTCAGGACCCTGGGATTCAATTTCTGACTCAGTCATGGACTTCCCGCATGATTTTGTAAATCACTTAGTCTGCCCTGTGCGTTAGCTCCCCCTCTGGCAATGGGAATCGTACGTCTGTGCCTCACAGCAGTGCTGGGAGGATAAAACCCTGTAATGACCGTGCTCAGGTATTACAGCTAGGCTGGGAAGGACGAGAGTTTTATCTCTAAATGTCGATTTCACCATGCACACACTCACCAACAAAACAATAGTTCCATCGATAATAACAGAAATGTACAGGCAGGGAAAGAAAAATCAATGCTGCTTGAGAACTTCTTAGAGTTTGATTGAGGATTGTTACTTTGTATATTTTGACATGTGATGTTGACAATCTGTGTTTTAACAGCTATAAAGATTTAACTTGTTGAATCTCAAAGTCTATTGTCATTAAGTAGTTGTCTGACCCCCTCTATTGTCTGTTGCTCCTACTTTTGTGCAACTGGGAAGTTTTAAATAGATTAAAATAAACATAGATATTATCCACTGAAATTATTTAAAAAAATTGAATTCTGCCAAGCCTAATTATAATGCTGAGAGCCATTATATAACTAGTTTGATGTGTCAAAGTGCATTATAAATTCATTTGGATTATGCTGTCAAATGAAAAAGAATCTAGGTGCCAGTCTAGTGTGTTCCTGTTACTGCAATCAACCGACGGAATTGAGCTGAAGAAATGCAAGGGGCATGCAGCCTTCCAAAGTCTCACTCATGCCTTTCATTATAGGCTAAGTGGCGAAGCCAGCTTCTGATGGAGCAATAAATGAAGACGGACCTCAAGATCCTAGCAGAGAAAAAGTTACTGGAGAAAATCCCTCAGTGATGCCAAGAGGCCTGAAAGAATCTTTGTATCCTATCAAGTCTCTTCCAGTCTTTTGCATTGTTCAGGTCTCCAGGAGTACAGCTGGTTTTACTGGGTGTCCTTTTTCATATGGTGGTCTGGAAAAGCTGCAAATTAACTGTGATCATTTATTGCATGCCACGGGGTGCAATTAGAGTGCTCTTGGCAGAAGCAGAATCCAGAGTGCTGTGTGTGTGGTGAGAAGCAATAGGTGGTTTATTTGTAAGGGCAGAGGAATTGGCGGGTCAGTCAATGACTTGAATTCCTGTGTGCACACAGGGCTAAAGAGATGAAGAAGTAGGATGAGACCAAGCAGGAGCTCTCATGCCTGGGACACAGTGTGCAGTCCAGCCCCACTGCATGTGGGGAGTGAGAGAGCTGCTTCCTCTTCAGCTCCCAGGGTACAAAACTAAGCAGGCAAACCAGAATACCTTCCAGAGAAACTGCTTTGTATCTTAACAACAAGGCAGGTTGGAGGAGCCCCAAAGAGAAAATACCTGCAGAGTGCCAGCTAGTGGAGATCACGCTGTACCTGGCCTGTAGATGAAAGCATCACACAGATTTCTGGAGCCAGGGGACAGTGTGCAGCGTACAGAGGAACTCAAGAAGCCCTCTGTGAAACTGCTTTGTTATAATTTTACTAAACATTTGGCTATAGGACCAAAGGCCTGTGAGTTAACACGTTTTACCACGCCAACCCCCTCCTCCAACCATGTGATATGTGCCTGGGAAGATGGTTTTTGGAGGAGGGATATCAGCTGGAAATAATCCTGAAAGACCAGAACTCAGCCAGCTAACAGAACTAAGGATGTGCAAAAAATTATGCTAAAAGAACTTTATGCCAGGAGGGGCCTGTGGAAAAAAAATCGTATGTGATTATGTAATTAAAGATTGTCTCGTAATTACAGCTGGTCAAGAAATGGATTTTCCGTCACATAAAAAGTGTCAAGATTTTGACGAAAATGAATCCCACATTGAAATGAAACACCAAAATTTTCAGGAAAAAAATTCCAAAGAAATTTAATGTTTGTCACTCAGATGTTTCATTTTGATTTCAATCCCTTTAAATCTTTAATTTTATAGCTATCTATATAAAATAAAGTAAGTTTCAAAACAAAAAAAATGAAATTCTCTCAAAATTAATACAATGTTGTGAAAAATTTCAATTGCATGGGAAGCACATTTTCCAATGGGAAACTATTGCAACCGACTCCAACCATAATGCTCTTGCACGAGGAGGCTAAACTGAAGTTATACCGACAACCTTAATTCTGGGATTTCCTAAATGTTGAGTGTTTGAATTTGTAACCTGAATGCACTTTTAGTGTAAATTTCTGGTATGTAATGTCCTAAGCTTTTTAAAAAACAAACTAAAAAAGAAATTCTGTTGTCTGGAAACTAGATTGACCCTTGTTTGGGTCATCAGAAGGGTTGGAACCCTGAGGGTTTATATGCACAGACATCTGCCACACTAGCTAAGTCACAGTGGGCCAGGCTGAGACCTGCACTTTGCTAGTGAGGTTCATAGCTATTTGCTGCCACTAGAGGAATAGTGAGGTGCAGGAAGTCAGAGTTTAATTCCAAGATCTAATGGTCACACACCATTCTCCTCATCTTTGTCCCACAGTGTATTGCTTCTGTCCTCTGCTGACTTCTGCCCCTTCCTTCTCATAGAATATCAGGGTTGGAAGGAACCTCAGGAGATCATTTAGTCTAACCCACTGCTCAAAGCAGGACCAATCCCCAATTAAATCATCCAACAGATTTTTGCTCCATATCCCTAAATGGCCACCGCAAGGATTGAATGCACAACAGTGGGTTTAGCAGGCCAATGTTCAAACCACTGAGCTACCCCTCCCCTCATGAATAACACAAAACCCTAATTCTGCCCCCATCTACATCCCTTTTACACAGTTGTGATGCCATGGCTTCAGCAGAGGTGCTGCTGAGGAAATGGTCCTAAATCCCCTTATCTCTGCAGTACAAAATTTTGTACTGAGTATGTTTTACTTCAAGATCTCAAGACCCCGTGGGGGTCCTGGACTTTCTCTGCTGCTGGCACAATAGTGAGAAGACAGGAACTGAGCTGGGATTTAATGACTAGTAAATTTGCTATAACTGGGAGGCAGCAAAACTCTTTGCAAATTTGGACCAAAGTCAGCAAATAGTTTGGATAACTGCAAAATAACATTTAAACATTTAAACAAGCTCTTTTGAAAACGTATAGAAACAACACTTGCAGTTATTTCTGGCTGACACTATTTGCTGGAATTGACCCAAATTTATAAATTATTTTGATGTCCCAGAATATGGATTTTTTCAGCAAATTTATTGTTCAAATCAACATTTGAAAAGTTTAATTTAGACCCACATAAATTATTTTTTATTTTTCATTTTGGCAAGAAAAACAACAGAAAGCTGAATTTCCATCACACTGATTTGTTTTGATTCAGTCACTGAACTGAAAATTCAATTTTTTGCTCAGCTCAAGAAATTTCATTAATATGCAGGATTCGGGTGGGCTGAAAAATTGTTACATTACTGGGCAGACGTTTTTGACCTTTGCAGAACAAGTAACAGGTTTTCTTCGAGAGATCGGCTCAGATGGGCTCTATTTGGTGTAAAACCTTTAAATCCAGATAATGTTTGAGCTGCATTCAGATGGATCCATGATGTATTATTGACTTCTGCAGTTACTGTGGTAGCTAAATGACAATCAGTCCTTTCCTAACTGTCCACATCTACATTTCTGGTGCCACAAAAATACAGCATATACAGGAAATGGGGGAAGCTAAGAAGAGGATTATTAAAGGATAGGCACTACTATGATGAACACATGGACACAGCAGCATTTGGAAGAGTGTGTTCATATTTGGTCACTTCACTTAAGAATAATACAATGGATATTGGAAAAGTCCAGAGAAGGATACCAGCGATGGTTAGGGCTGGGATGGGATAAGATTTGCACTTCTGATGGTGAGAAATTGCAAAAATTAAGGTTATTTTACAGTGAAAGGGCTCAGAGTTCTAGAGGAAATTTGATGGGGCAACATTATGAAGGGTGTAGTCAGACTGGCTCAGGCCAGTCCCATAATATTTTTATTTATAGAATCACAAAAACATAGGGCTGATGGGGAATTTGCGAGGACATCTAGTCGGTCCCCCTGTGCTGAGGCAGGAGCAAATATACCCTAGACGATCCTTGACAGGTGTATGTCTAACCTGTTCCTCAAATCCTCGAGTAATGGCGATTCCACAACCCCTAGGTAAACTGCTTCAGTGCTTAACTCTCCTTATCGTAAGAAACTTTCCTTCCTATCTAATCTCAATCTCCCTTGCTGCAAACTAAACTGATTACTCGCTGTCCTACTCTTAGGGGACATGGAGAACAATTTGATCACTGACCCCTTAATAACAGCCCTTACCAGATTTTGAGCCTGTTGCATTATCCTTCTTCAGTTGTCTCTTCTCTCTACCGGACATGGCCAGTTCTTTCAATCTTTTCTCATAGGTCATGTTTTCCAAACCTCTTATCATTTTTGTTCCCCTATACATATATATAATGTACACAAAGGGACTCTCTCCCTTTGTGCACATTTTACGTATGTAAATATTCATACAGCCCCCAAGGTATGTGAGATGCTTTGCAGACAGATTCATGAACAGGTTTCTGCCCTGAAGAGTTTACAGTCTCAGATCAGACAGAATGGCAGCGTAACAACACCACAAATCATGCCAGAGATTATCAAATCGCCTAGGGGCTTTGCTATCACTATTGATTTGGCGTGGAAGGAGCTCAGATGGTACCATGATGGGCAACAATAAAAACCCCTACCATTAAGATAAAATAGTACAACAGGCTTAGCAGGTAGAAAGGGTGGCTGTACTGAGAGGAAGGACGAGTTACTCAGTGAGAACTCCAGAAAACAAAGAGATGCACTTAAATTACAGAGCTGCAGCTTTAGGTAAAATAAACAGAAACGCAGCCCCATGCAGCGGGGAGTCAAGCTGCAGAATTTCTGGGCGCAGCCGATCGTTGAGTTGACTATTGTGGCTTATTTAAAAGAGCTGGAGAACGTTATGGGCACTTCCTATTAATAATATTTGCAGACAGGGAAGCTAAGATAAATGGCAACTGAGCGGGGGGATTTAGTCTCCCGTTCTGGGAATAAGATGGTCATGGTGGGGGTCAGGAAAGAGTCACTGCCTTCCTTGGCATGGCTGGACATGTACCTTAAAGAGAGATACCTTCTGCTGGAGCCCGAAGTCCTGCTCAGTGACAGAGGCGGGGTATTGGACTACGGAGACCCGTGATCAGTCTGCCGCACAAGGCCCAGCTCCAGGTATAGCACTCAGAGCAAAGCAAGCGGCTTGATTTATGGCGTTTCAGCAGTTGGCAGATGCCTGTTTAATGAGCAGCTGTTTAAAACCCATCCCGATGCTCCTCATGATGATGCACTGCCAGGGAGCAAGGCTGAGGAGGATAAAGTGAAGCAATCAAATGAGGTCAGGCTTCATGGGCAGCACTGCCACACAAGCACACAGGGAACGGGAGAGCCGGGGAGACCTCCTGCCTTCTCGTTCCAGCTTGCTCGGAGCTAAATATAGACGGCTCTGACAAGTCTACAGCTGCTTCCCTTGATGACAGCTGGGCCTCACGATCCCCCCCCCACACACACCCTGCACACAGCCAAGGAGTGCGGCATGCTGGGGGCAGCTGGGAAGTGCCAGCGCCTGCCAGTTAATGGCTAATGGCCAAATCCTGCCAGAATGATCTCCTGGCAGGAGAACAGACATGGTGCTGCTGGGCCGGGGTGGGGGGGGCACCCTATAATGGGGTATACTGGCCCTTTATGCGGGAAAACTCCAGGGCCAAACAGCCTTATTCCAGGGACTGTATGTTAAAGACCGACCAGGGCAATACAGGAATGGGGCCAGACACCCATGGGTGTGCACTCCCTGTCTCCTTCACTCAACCAGAAAGACTGCTGGGAAATATGGACCCCAGGGGTCAGTGGGATTTGTAGGTCTCCACCGCAAGGCATGCTGGGAAGGCCGGCTGTACGTAGTCTCTATAAATAGTGGAGGCGCTGGTAGTCTCTCCTGGAGAACTCTCTGGGGACAGCCTCGGACCCTGGGAAGGGGCGGATTGTTTTCAACCTGGCTATGTGTTTGGCCCTGGGCAGAGAATGGGTTCTGCGGGGGGGAAGCCAACAGGGAGGAGTGTATTGTTTGTTCTGCAGAAGAATTCGACAGGTGTGGCCTTTGGCAAACACTGATTGTTGTGTCCCCCTGTTCAGCAGGAAGCTCAGGGCCTGGTCCCTGCAGGTGGCGACTGGAGGCTCTGCTGTTCTGCGTGACCTCCACCAGCACACATGGGGCACTTGACGTCTGTGGGGGGTACTAGGCTCAGAAGCGCAGCAGCTGCTTCTAAGCTGCCCGGGGGAGGTGTCGCGGCTGGGCCGAGGCTTTGCCGCTAAATCCACTAGAGTAAAAAGTTCCAGTTAATGGTTAATTAAAAAAAAATCCAGCCCAAAGTAAATAAGTGTGATTTAATGTTCCAAAAGTCTGGTTTCCCCCGAGGGTGTGGTAGGTGGCAGGGCGAGGGCAAACTTCCAAAGCTTCTTTTCAGATGATTAGTTCCAGTTAGCTCCCTGCCTCAGAAGCAGCCCAGTGACTCTGAAATTCCAGCAGCTCCATCCGAAATATTTTAAAAACTCTCTCAATTCCAACCTTGTTTTGGGCTTTTGCAGGGGTTGTTGGTGAGCGGCTTTGCCCAGTCCCGCTCAGGACAGAGTTCGGCAGGAGTTCCTGGTTTCAGAAGGACTGGGAATTGCTGCTGGAAGGGCAATCTGGCTTCATTCCCAGGGATGTCTTATATCCCAAATCTTTGTAACAAAGGAATACTGCCCATCTCTAGCACATCCCTCCCGAGAGTCCCCAAACACTTCTGAAATGTTAATAAATTAGGCTTGGAGGCAGGGAAGTATTTTACCCATGGGACAAAGTGATTTATGCAAGGCCATAGAAGAAGTGTATAGCAGAGCTGACAATTGATCCTGGGACTAGCACCCATAGGGCTAGAAGGGACCTCAGGAGGCCACTTACTCCAGTCCCTGGCACTGAGTCAGGACCAAGTAAACCTAAACTATCCCTGACAAGTGTTTGCCTCGCTGTTCTTAAAAACCACCAGCGACAGGGATTCCACAACCTGTCTTGGAAGCTGGGATCAGGAGCTGTTGCGGGGGCTTCTTGCCGACTGAGCACAGTTCAGAATGGTAGCAGTTCAGCCTAATGGGCACTGCTTGAGCAGGAGTAGGGGAGCCTGGGCCCACGCTATTCCACTGGGTTTCAGCCCAGGGCCCTGTGGGCTGACTCAGTGGTTCACCCGGCTCCGCAGGGTGTTTAGCTTCCCTGGGTTGTTTCCTACTCCAGTCCACATCCCATGTAGCTGCCTTCAGGCTCCCAGCCATCATCCCTGCCACTGCGTGCTGAGTCTCTCCTGTGAGCCAGCCCGAGGTGGGCTCCACTTCAACCCTGCCCAGGAGCTCCCTAGGTACGTCCTCCTCCCTGGTTGGTCAGGCCTAGACTGAGCTGCCTGGCTGGCTTTTAAACCCTGCCTCCAGGCCGAGCATGCTTCACTCATGCTAAGGGGCAGAAGCCTCCTAAGTCCATAGTTCTTTCTTCACTCTCACTTGGCTGGTGAAGGGCTCACACACTCCATCACAGGAGCCTATTCCAGAGCGTACGGTTAGAATATTTCCCATAATATCAAACCTAAATCTCCCTTGCAGCAGATTACACTCATTACTGCTTGTTCTACCTTCGGTGGACATGAGGAACAATTGATCGCAGTCCTCTTTGTAACAGCCCTTCACATATTTGAAGATTGTGATCAGTTCTCCCTCAGTTTTCTTCTCTCGTGACTAAACATGCCCAGTTTTTGAACCTTTCCTCACAGGTAGGCTTGGAAGGATTAGATTTGCATATCTATCCACAATGCAATGCAGATTCCCCTTTGACCATGCTCTGCACAGTGCATCGTGGGATTCACATAGCTCTGGGTGCATCATGGAAGACATAGGCTGGCCAGGGAGCCTGGCCCATGGGAAGAATGGGGGAACCAGGCTTCCAAATGACATCTCATATGAGGCAATGTGCCAGAATGCGAAAATACAGTTTGTTGTTGAAGTAAATGGAAACAAAAGTGTTTTGGAGCAGTTCAACAAACAGAAATTAAACTCGCTCGAAGGCAGCCACAGATGACCCCGTGGTATCACTCATAGCAAGAATGACATGTACAGCCTTGAACGCCAGAATGTTTAGTTTTGATCAGAACATTTTAACATTTCAACTTTTGTCCCAACTTTTTGGGCCTAAAACAAACGTTGAAATGCCAGAATTTCTTGCAGGATGAAAATGCCTAGTTTTGCTCATCTCCATTAAGAGTATCCGGGCATATTTTGAACTCGTTTAACAAAAGCAGTTAAAAATAGATTAAAGCTAAACCAATGCAACTTTCTCATGTAGACAATGCCCAAGAAACCAAAGTCTCCTCCCACGTCAAAAGATGCTGCCTCCTTTATCAGAATTAGCTATAGGTGCTGAGCATAGGACGGAGCTTCAGCCTCCACAGGAAAAAAATTAGTGGGTGCTTAGCAGCAAGTTCCTCCTCTCTCTCCCAGTGTCTCCTGTCCATCGATGCCCCACTGATCAACTCCTCCCCATCCCTCCCGGCGTCTCCCACCCGCCGCGATCAGCTGTTTTGCGGCGCGCAGGAGGTGCTGGGGTTGGAAGGAGAGGGAATGGGGATGTTATCTGTACATACACGTTCAGCAATGTATGATATACATACGTGGTCAATGATGCATGATGAACACACATGTTCAATGATTATGCTGATCTGTGTGAAATGGAGACTTTTCATGACCTTCTTTAGTGAAGTAAGATGTAGCCAGCAGAGTCCATGGATCCCAGTAACCCTTATGCACCCCTGTGTCCTCTGCCATTTGAACCAAGAGGTTCCTGGGTCACAACTCCAGAAAGGTAGACGTCTCAGAGACTCCACAGAATCCACTAGAGACTTTGCTAGTGATTCCACGTGGAAGGTGCTTGGACACTATACTGAATGTAGGATAAACCCCTCAGACAGAGGCACAGACTGCTTGAGTTGTCTCACTTGAATCCTCTCCACAGTGACATTTTAAAATCGTTCTCCTTATGGAGGCAGGCGAGAGGGAGGAATAGCTCAAAGCCCGCCAACAGGGTTGAATATGTTTGCAATTCTGTGATATCAGAGGTGTTGGCTACATTGCCTTTGTCTCCATTTCAGGAAAGGATCATCTCGCAGATAAAGGCGTAGAAGACTCACCCAGTGCTGTGGATGTACCTGGTTGGTCGTCCAATAAGTCCTTGCGGTAGGTCTGTGGAGAGCTGGTTGGTCACACGATGCTTGATCTACCTCCTTGTTTTGAGTCCCTCAATTGCATGAAGGGAAACTAAGGGTCTATTCGATGATTTCCTAGTGTCAGTATGACATCAGCTATAGCTGCATTTGCAATGGGGAGGCAATGGACAATGGGATTGTGAATGGACTTCCTTCTTGTTTGCCAATTTCTTCCAGACTTACCTCCCACATGCAGCAAAGGGTCACTCGGGAAAGTGACTTTTGGGGCATCAGCCTAATGAAAAGCAACCCCAACATAAGGTACAAATGGCAACCTGTGCTTAGGTGGGGCCCCGGACTGGACTGGCAGTGCGGGAACTAAAGATCAGGTGAGAGGAGCACTGGCAGAGCTGCGTGGAGGGACTCGGCCTGGAACGCTGGTGGGAGCAGGTGATTGTCTAGTGTGAGGGACATTGCAGAGCTGTGAGCAGGGCTCAGAACTAGAAGATCAGAGAGGAGTGGCAGGACAGGATTGAAATGCATCACCAGAGCGAGCTGGAGGGCCCAGGTCTGGAACAGTGGTGAGATGGCTCCAGGGCTGGTGTAGCCACTAGGCAAACTAGGCGGCCGCCTAGGGTGCCAAGATATGGGGGCACCAAAACTCGCTGAAGGCCGGGGCGGGAGCTGAGCCCCATGTTACACTTTGGGGGGTGGCGGCGCTCAAGGGCTCCATGCCCATGTCCCGCCAGAGGGGCAGGAGCTCTGTGTCCTGCTGGGAGGAGGGTGAGAGGGCTCCGTGCCCCTGTCCCCGGGGGTGGGATGGCTGCGGAGGACGCGGCTGAGCCTGGATCACCCCCTGACCCGGGGGGGGGTCGGGGGAGAGAGAGAGGACGCAAGGTGGAAGTTTCACCTGGGGCGCAAAATATCCTTGCGCTGGTCCTGGATGGCTCTGAAATGGGATGGAAGTGCATTGGCAAAGCTGTGCAAGGGAAGATTATATGGCACCAGCTTGCCTGACTCCAGTTTATCTGTTCCTTGCTTTAATAATCATTAAATTATCCTCATAATCTTAATAACTAGCTTGCTTGGTATCAGAGAACTGTTTTAGTTGGCTGCACCCGCCCCTCCATCAGCCTGTCCCATCTTGCCAGGGCTGCAGTTAAGTGCATTTAAATTGGGCACATCAAAGCCCATTGGAATGGGAAAGTATTTTCTTCCGTCCTTATCTGCCTGTCGGTTCATTGTAGTTTTGCAGCAGCATTAATGAGGGTGCTGTTGGTCTGGCTCACCTTGAGATAATGACCCATTGCAAGGATGAAGAGCAAAGAATGTGCTCGGCGAACATTTCCAGGGCACCGGACCTGTGAGCAACAGCGTTCCGAGGAAATCAAAATGTACCCAGCTGAGCACTGGACCAAGAACACCCTGCATGTGTCACTAACCACAACGTTTGGGAGCGTCTGGGCAGCCAACACTGCCATGAATCTAAGGCGCTTGGCTCCTGGACTTCCTTGACCTTCTCAGCTGAATAGTCCCCGCTCCACTGAATTCAGTCCCAAGTCTGTGTGGGACAGTGACAGGTGAAGTGCAGAGCGAGAGCTACTCAGCTGGGACACCGCAAAGCACCGACGGCCATTACCCAGAACTTCCCACTGGGAACAAGTAGCTCCACGTCCCCAGTGTCTGTCTGTCTGCTGAGGGGCTGTCTGCAGAGTGTTCAGGAGCCTGCAGCAGCGTCTCCCGGCCTGGGGCGATAGCCACGGGCTTGCAGGACTCACGCTAGCGCTCGGGAAGGCGTTGTGCAGATGGCGTTTTGAAGCGGTAGCTCAGGCTGGACCTCGGGGTCTGAAGCCCACCCCCATTCCTAGACTTCAAAGCCTGGGCTGCAACCCATAACCACACAGCACTGTCTGCCCAAGTATTTTCGGAGGGCCAGCAGCCCGAGCCCTGCTAACCTCCATCTGTCGCCCCAGGCTGGGAAGCTGGCTGCCACGGGCACTCTGCGTGGACAGGCCCTCAGGTTTCTACCCGGCTCCCGCTGCCGTAGCACCCGAGGACCTCACAGTCTCTGGTGCATCCCCTGTGCTGAGCTCTCTTCAGAGCCTGGCCCTGGCTGCGGGGCCCCTCTGCAAATTCTGGCCAACCACGCGAGGCGCGAGATGGCTTGGTATTAAAATCCAACTTCTGATTCCCTCCGACTCTCCGAAGTGTTTGCGCCCCTGACCCCGAGGAGCCCCTCCCCCGGAGGAGAACTCCTCAAGAGATCTGTATGTCTCTCCAGCCTGGCTTCCCTGGGGAGTCCCTCCGGCCTAAGGCAAGTTGTGGATTTTTGCTGCCATCGTTAGGCTGGGATAACACTCTTCTGTAGCATAAAAGTGGCCTTTTTTCCATTTTATTAACTTCATAAACTCATTTACATTCCACACTTGAAATGAATGAATTTGACTGAAAAAGGCCACGTTCGTGCCCTGCGGACGAGCTCTGGGAGTTGCCAGGGATGCGGTTGCTTCTTGTGGGTGACAAGGGATTAGAACGGGGTGGGAAAACTTTTTGGCCGGAGGCCCACATTGGGGTTAAAAATGGTGCGGAGGGCCAGGTAGGGAAGCCTGACCCCGCCCCTTATCCAACCTCCACCCACTTCCTGCCCCCTCAGAACCCACGACCCATCCAACCCCCCCCACCGCTCCTTGTCCCGTGATCACCCCCTCCAGAGACACTCCCCCCACTTTAACTGCCGTCCCGGAACACCACCCTCTATCTAAGCCCCCCGTTCTTTGTTCCCTGACTGCCCCCTCCCAAGATCCCCCCACCCTAACCACCCCCCATACCCTACCCCCCATCTAATCCCCCCCAACTTTGTTCCCTGACTATCCCTCCTGATATCCCCTCCACCCTAACCACCATCCCCCGGGACACCACCACTTAACCTCCCCTCACTCCCGCTTACCTTAATCAGCCGGGTGCTCCTCTACCTGGGCCCGGCCAGGAAGCGCAGGGCCCCGTGGCTCCCCGCGCTGGACCCGGCCCCCGGCTGGGGAGCGCGGGGCCGAGCGGCTCCCTGCGCTCCACCCAACCCCCGGCCAGAGAGCGCAGGGCGGTTCTGGCCCGGGAGCGGGGGGCCCCGCGGCTTCCGCGCTCCACCCGGTCCCCAGCCAGAGAGCACGGGGCGGACCCAGCCCAGGAGCACGGCGTCCTGTGGCTCCCGCGCTCCACCCGGCCCCCAGTGGGGAGCGGGAGGTCCCGCAGCTCCCCGCGTGCAACCCGGCCCCAGGTCCGAGAGCACTGGGCAGGCCCGGCTGGGAGCGCGGGGACTCGCGGCCGGCCGGCCCAAGCTCGCAGGCCGGATGAAAATGGCCGGCGGGCCACATGTGGCCCGTGAGCCTAGTTTGCCCACCCCTGGATTAGAAGGAGGAGGCCTGGATCCAACCTCATGCAGCTGCTCAGTCATTCCCCTGATTTCAGTGGGTTGTTCATGAACACGGTCTTGGGGAGTGTGCAGGGAGGTGATCTGCAGGGAAAATTAACCGGTTGAATTTCCCGTGGAATGCTGGGTGAAGATTCAGGCCTCATCAGGTCTGATTTTACTCCAGGTGGTTTATTCTCCATTTCAGCCACAGCAGTGCTCACTTGGGACAGGGCCTTCTGTTACCAGGAGACAACCCCTCCCAGCCTCTGGGGAACTTGAGGGGCCCTTTGTAGAAGTGCTAGCGTTAGCTTCTCCTTCTACCTTTGTCCTTTCAAGACACTGTGGAGTAGGATCTCATGCAAACAGATTTTCAGGTGAAACACTAAAAATGCCTGGCGAATGATAGAGGCAGAATGCATGTCCTGACATGAATTGTTGTGGACAAAGTCTATGTCATACATAAGAGCTCTCCCAGCCCCAGGACTCAGGGCACTGCAGGCAGCTACTGAAAAACATACAAGTGGTTGGAAGTGATATTGTAGACTCTGTATTTGATTATTTTTCGGGGTCTTTCTACTCATCAAACTGCAGGGATATGATAGAAGCTGCACTGGAGGCAGCTAAACAGAAAGTCTAGATACTGTGTGGGTGGGTGTGTTACAGACTCATTGAAAGCCAAGGATTGAGTATGTTCATGTGAGATACAAGAGATTAATTCCCCAGGGCTAATTATTCTCTGGATATTTCCCAGGTAATTAAAATCTCTCATATATTCAGAAGTCACCATGCCTTCTAATCTCAATGAAGAATGAAGGGTCAATAGTGCCTATAAGTGGTGCTTGGCCATTTAAGGAAAATTCCAGACATTGTGCTTGGTCTAGGATGTCCATCCGTCTGTAGACCGGCCTTGTTGCAGACACTGACTTCACCGGCATTATGACAGGGGTGAATTTAGTCCATCGTTCCTAAGGTCAGAATGAGTGAAGTTTGAAAGTAAAGACCAGCTTCTCCGCTGATAATAATCAGCATAATTCCCTTTGACTCAGGGTTTCCAGTGAAAGCTGTCGCTTCAGAGTGCACTGCTGATAGCCACGGTCTTGCTAATGTGCCATCAACGTCCCACAGCAGTGCATGAGAGCAATGGACTTTGCAGAGCAGAAGGGTGGTCCAATGTTTAAAGCACTAGCCTGGTACTTGGGAAACCCAGCCTTGAGTCCCTGCTTTGCAAAAAACTTTGTCTATGTTGCTGGGCAAGTCTCTTAGTGCCTCTGTGTCTCCATTCACCATCTTTGTTATGAGGAGAAGAGTCCTGCGTGGCCTCACACGGGTGTGACAAGAAATACACCAACAACCGTGAGCTGCACCAAGACAATGGTAATTGGATCTGTATAATGTGATAGAAAATGTAATCCAATTTCCATTCTGCTGTAACATTACTTAGACCATCATAAGGATTTCTGAGCCGGATTCTCCTCCACTGTGTTAATTCTGATGGAATAAATGGGCCCAGAGAGCCACAGGCATTAACATGACCCTGAGGTATAACATTAATCAGCCTCGGGGTTTTAACTACAGAGATCTTGGCCTGCTTAGTCCTATGGAAAACATATGGACAATTCAGCCAATGTTGGAATTTATTGATCAGGACACACGAGAGACCAGGAATCAGAACATGACACTTTAGAATTCAAATTGAGCGGCTATACAGAACAAAATTAATCAAAACCTATCAAAGCCCTTGTCAGAGACAGGATATCAGTTAGAGACTCTTATTTTGTCAGACAACCTTTCTTGTTGGGGAGGAAAGGGTTAGCTCTGCACCAGTGTAACTCAGGAGAATTTCTAAGAGCATAATGTGGGGCAGATGAAAAGAGCACCAGGCCAATGCATTGTGCACGGATAGTAAACAGAGAGGTCGCTAATGCACAGACTCCCTCGGAAGGGCGAAACTGCAGCCATCAAGGCGAAGGACCTCCCAGGTGCCAGGCAGGGTGGTGGCAGGGAGGAGCTTTACTTCTGAGCCCCCTCGTTGGCCTCTGAGAGCAAGTGTGCTGCTGCAAATGATCTGGCCAACGACGCGATGCCTCTTCTGCCTTTGACAAGAGCAGGTTCTGCCGAAGCTAATGGCAGGGATACTGCTGCAAGACAGGAGAGAGAGCAGCATGTGCCCAAATGTGGAGTAAAGAGCCTAACTTCTAACACCCACAGTTGAAACTGTGCCTCAGTTTACCCAGGGTGTCTCGGAAGCACTGGAGATCTTTGCGTGAAATATGCTGTAGCAGTACAATTATAATGACTTGTCTTAGGCTAGTGTCTAGAAGCCCAAGTCATAAACCAGGCTACCATTGTGCTTGGTGCTGTACAAACAATGTGGTCTGATGATTCTTATATGCCAGGGTTCCAACAGCTCTTCCGTTCAAAGAGCACAATAAACATATCAGATATTTCTGAAAAAGGTGGTTGTGCTCCTAAAACAAGACCTCCAGCCAGTAGACCAACAGGCAAATGGGAAGCGGTGGCCTCTGCTATGTAGGATGGCAGCACTCTGGGGAGTGCCCGTCTCCTTTAGACCATGTCTTTACAGTGCCCAGTGAGGTGCTACTTTAATGTACATGCTATGAATTCTTTTGCGTCCCTTGGTGTTATAAGGATCTCAATCTATTGTTGCAAATATTTCACGGTGATGACACACACAGCAGGGAGCATTATTGCGGCTTTTATGGACGGGAAAGAATGCTGGGGGTGGTGGGGTGTGGGAGGGATGGGGAAATTGGCCTTCTCCTCTTCCCGTAAGCTGTGCACAGGGAATGCGGTGTACTGAGAGGAATGGCAGAATGCTTGTACACCCTGTTTCCCAGGAAGGACTCCCTTGCTCTTCGGCGGTGCTGCTCCGGCAAATCTCCGTGCAGCGAAGCGCAGCAGAACTCCAGGCACCATGGGAGACTCGCCCCCAGCCATGCACAGTTCATTCCAAAGCACAGCCAGCCCCTGGGGGCTCGACTCCTCACTCACGCACACCGGCCTGGCTCCCTTGGCACCAGAGGAGCTATTCTGGAGTGACACCAGGAGAGGCGAAAGGAGAGTCAGGCTCGGGTTGTAGCTATGCTGGGGACAGTCGCGGCTCCTGAAAGAGAAGACAGGTGGCTCTTCAAGGGGGCCTGTCTCTTGGTAACCTGTCTGACTGTTGGGTGGTGCACTCTGTGTGAGTCCCCTGCTACCTTGGAAGCCCACAGCTGATTGGTGCAGCCTCCATAAATGAGTAGGGCAGCCAGGTCAGGGAAATGTCCCCAGAAGCCGAGGGACACATTCGTACGGCACAGTCCCAGGGTCGTCCCACCAGGGACCAAGAGCAGCCCTAGATGTTTTGCTGGATATGGTGGGAAATGTTTCTGATCCCCCTCCCCACCTCCCAGTCAGCAGCTGAGAAAATAAAAAGCTGAATGGGACGTCAGTTCAGTGCCCCTGGAAAGCTGGCACCCGGGGCGACTGCCTCTGCTCCCCCGGCCCTGAGTGGGCTGCGATAGAGTCCTGTCTGCAGCCTAACGTTGGCTTCCCTGGGTGGAAACCCTGAGATGGGACAGTTCTGCCAACAGCACCTGCCCTCCTCTGGGTGGGACTCCCCGCTGGCATGGGGTGTGTGTGGCAGAAAGCAGAGCCTTTGCTAGCAATCCACGGGGAGGGCCCAGGCTGGACACAACCTGGCATCCAGCCCTCGTGGTTTGGTTTGGGCTGAGGATACAGAGCCACAGCCTCGAACTAGGCCTCAAACTCCCAGAGCAACGCTGGGTGCTGCGGCCTCCTGTTTGACGTGCAGGATGCAGCTCACGGCGGGGGCTGTTGTGGGGGGCGTTTACATGGTGGGTGGTGGCTGGGGGTGACTCTCATTGGCTCACCAATTGGCTCACCCCAAGAGGGGTTTCCTGCTCCTCCACCCCAAGTCCCGTCACGCCTGGATTAATTTGTAACACCCAGGTGAAGGGGGAACGGCATCTGTGGTAGTGGGGCTCTCCTGAAGGGGGAGCTGGGTGGCAGCCACAGGGGCCAGGGAGTGGGCAAGGAGATGCATGGGCTGGGCAGTGAAGAGGGCCACAGAAGCTGTGCCTGCTGCCTTTGGTCATAGCGTCAGCAGCCTGCCAGCCAACTGGGGGCGGGGTGGGGGGTGAGCTGGGGCAGGGAGCTGCACAGAGATCAAGGAGAACCAGCCGTGCACTAAGGAAATGCTCTAGGGCACTGGGAGCGCTGGGGTCTCCAAAGACTCAGGGCAACAGTTTCAGTGGGCCTCAGGGCCCGGTATTCAAGAGCTCAGCACCCAACGTTTACCTGGTGTGCTCAGCCCTTTTGGACACGTGTCTCTGATGAGTCCAGCCCGAGGGCAGGAGACGCTCCCCAGGGCAGGGCCTGTGGACTGTGCACAAATCCTGCCCTGCTGGTTCCCACGGGGAGGCTTACAGGAAAGCCCGAGCCGTTGGCAAGCTGCGGCTGGAGGACGGGCACTAATGAGGCCATGCAAGTTGCCAGCCCTGCTTCTCTGCCTCGCTCCACACGGTTTGATGTTCCAGGGCTCATTTGCTTAATGAAATCCTGCTGAGGCCGTGGCGTTCTGCTTCATTAGGTCTCTGCTTTAGTGCCGAGGTGGTGAGCTTCTCCTGCTGGGCCTAATGGCCTGTCGTCCTGCATGATCACCTGGGAGGGGCCTGGGAATCGGCGGATCACAGACGGTGATTGCATGGCAGCGTCTGACTTTATTCATCCCTCTCCCATTCTTTGGCAATGTATCATTTCCAGGGTTGACACAGTGTTTTGCTGCTGATTGCTACATGGTTTTTGTTTTTGTTTTTTAAATTCCAGCCACCAGAGTCCTGTCCCTTTTCAGGGAGCTCCACTCTGCCGGGACGGAGGAGAAAAGAAACAAAAAAGGGGCACCCATTAGGAGAAGATGGCCTCACAGCCAAACGAAGGAATCTGGGCTCTGATAGTTGCAGGAAGCTTCAGTGTTGATAAATGGAAAGAAATACACATTGGAAAACATGATCCCAACTACAGCTGCAAAATGATGGGATCTGAGGTAGATGTTACCACTTAAGAAAAAGACCTTGGAGTTATTGTGGATAGTTCTCGGTAAATATCTGCTCAAAGTGCCGTGTCTGTCAAAAACACTAACAGAATGTTAGAAACCATTAGGAAAGGGATAGAGATAATAAGAGAAAATATCATATTACCTCTATATAAATCCACCTTGAATACTGTGTGTAGATATGGTCACCCCATCTCAAAAAAGATCTGTTGAATTCAGAAAGGAACAGAGTAAGGCAACAAAAATGCTTAGAGGTATGGAACGGCTTCTGTAAGGAAAGATTTAAAAGACTGGGACTTTTCAGCTTGGACAAGGTTTTGGATTTTTGAAGGCCAAAACTCTGATAGGGTTCAAAAAAGAACTAGCTAAGTTCATGGAGGACAGGTCCATCTGTGGCTATTAGCCAAGATGGTCAGGGATGTAACTGCATACTCTGAGTGTTGCTAGCATTTGTTTGCCAGAAGCTTGTTGCCAAGAAAGCTAACGGCATATTGGGATGCATTAGTAGGAGCGTTGCCAGCAGATCAAGGGAAGCGATTATTCCCCTCTCTTCGGCACTGGTGAGGCCACACCTGGAGTATTCAGGGCCATCCTTACCCATACGCAAAGTATACAGCTGCGTAGGGCACCAGGAAATTTGGGGCACCATATTTCCTGGTGCCTTGCACAACTGTGTGTGCTCCAGACCCTGCCCTCCCTCTTTCCCAAGTCCCCAACCCCTCCTCCACCTCGTCCCTGCTCCCACTCCACCCCTTCACCAAAGCCCCCATCCTGCTCCACCCCATCCCACCCCTGCTCCACTCCAGCCCCGCCTCTTCCCACCCCTGCTCTGTCCCACCCCTGCCTCCACTCCACTCCTTCCCCAAAGATCCAGCTCTGCTCCACCCCCGCCCTGCCCCTTCCCACCCCTGATCCGCCCCAGTCTCTTCTCTTCCCGCCCCTGAGGACTGCAGCAGGGGTCAGGCCTGCATTCACCAGCCGTGGGAAGTGCAGCGATCTGACCCCAGCTGTGCTGCCGGTGAGTGCTGGGGGATGGTTCTCCCTGCCCCCAAAGCCAGCCTATGCTCCCCACACGGAGGCTGCCCCCCTGCCATGGAGAGGGGCTGCGTAGGGCCCCAGAATAGCTAGGGACAGCCCTGAGAGTATTGTATCCAATTTTTGCCCCCCCACTACAGAAGGGATGTGGACAAATTGGAAAGAGTCCAGAGAAGGGTAACAAAAATGATTAGGGGTCTGGAGCACGTGACTTACGAGGAGAGGCTGAGAGAACTGGGATTGTTTAGTCTGCAGAAGAGAAGAATGAGAGGGGATTTGATAGCTGCTTTCAACTACCTGAAAGGGGGTTCCAAAGAGGATGGATCTAGACTCTTCTCAGTGGTGACAGATGACAGAACAAGGAGCAATGGTCACAAGTTGCAGTGGGGGAGGTTTAGGTTGGATATTAGGAAAAACTTTTTCCCTAGGAGCGTGGTGAAGCACTGGAATGGGTTCCCTAGGGAGGTGGTGGAATCTCCATCCTTAGAAGTTTTTAAGGCTTGGCTGCACAAAGCCCTGGCTGGGATGATTTAGCTGGGGTTGGTCCTTGTAGTGGGGTGATCATCCTGCTCTGGCCCTGAAGGAGTTAAAACAGCCCCGGGAGAGAGCTGCCCTGGGGAGCCAATAGTGAAAGCAGCCCTGCAGAGGGTTGCGGCTGGGGAAAGGAGTGTAAGTTGCTGGCCCTTATAAGAGGGCCAGAAGCTGGAGAAGTCTCTCTCTAGCAGTGGAGAGAAAAGGATCTGGCTGCCTGTGAGCAAGGTACCTGAAGCAGGGAAGTGCTGGGGAAAAGGGCAAAGGAACTGGGGAGCTCCAGCCGGGCACGTCCCCAAGCTGCAGCCCTTGATGAAGGCCTAAAACAGGTACTGGGGATGCAGGGGGGCAGCCTGAGGATTGGCAAAGGCAGCAAGTGGCCATTACAGACTGCATTCTGCCCCAGTGAGGGGAGTAGATGATGACCGGCAGTAGCCACTGAGGCAAGGTGGGTTTAGAGGGTTGGGAGTTCCCCTGGCAGGGGATATGTATAGTGTGGGGATACTGCAGTGGGTAGAACCCTGAGGAAAGGGCACCAGGGTCTGTGAAGCACCCAGGGGGGCCTAAGGCAGGCAGGATATCGGCCAGCAGAGGGCGCTCTGAGCTGGAGGCGAGCGAATTCCCAAGATGACCAGCAGGAGGCGCCACACCGGTGAGTCCTGCTTTGAACAGGGGATTGGACTAGATACCTCCTGAGGTCTCTTCCAACCCTGATCTTCTGTGACTCTATGACATTGTGTTAGGAGACACTGTGCTGCTGTAGGTTGGCTCAGAAAAAAACATAAAACCAATGTTCTGACCCCTGTGGCCAATAATGCCAAAACATGTGAGTTTTAGAGAAGTACAGAGTCATTTCACAGCAGTTCAGGACAGTCGGTGAAGGCTCCGGTGGGCAACAGCCAGGCACAGTGTAGTAGAAGAAATAGAATTTGTTCAGGACATTGTGGGACACACCCAGACATTTGCAGAATTGGCCACAATTTTCAAACTTGTGTGCCTGAAATTAGGTATTTAAATTCATATTTAAGCACCTAAAGCAAAACGGCCTGATTTATTAGTGGGACTGAGCCCTGGCAGGCCCTATTAACTTTTATTGACATTGTGGGTGTTCAGATACAAAGGAAGATAATAAAGAAAGTGATTGTAGTAACTGCCATGATATCACACTTTTATCTGTGCCAAGCAAGGTATTGTGTATGATCATAGTCCAGTGTATATCAGAGACAGTTAATAGAGCTCTCAGAAAAGAGCAAGCCAGTTTTCGGAAAGGGCGTGGATGCACAGAGGAGATCTTCTCTCTACGAAACATGATAGAACAGTGCTTAGAATGGCAACAGCAACTCTACATAAACGTCATAGACTTGGAGAAGGCTTTTGATAGCATTCATAGGACCAAGCTATGGCGCATTCTGCAGGCATACGGAATCCCTCTCTGTATAATCAACATCATCAAAAGCTTCTATTCCAACTTTACATGCAGCGTTGACCACAGTGCACTCAGTTTTGAAGTCAGAACAGGAGTACATCAGGGACAAGCCCTCTGTGGAGAAAGAAGTGGTTCAAGACTGTTTAGAAAAGCTGGACGAGCACAAGTCCATGGGGCCGGATGCGCTGCATCCAAGGGTGCTAAAGGAGTTGACAGATGTGATTGCAGAGCCATTGGCCATTAGCTTTGAAAACTCCTGGCGATCAGGGAGGTCCCAGATGACTGAAAAAAGGCTCATGTAGTGCCCATCTTTAAAAAAGGGAAGAAGGAGGATCCGGGGAATTACAGGCCCGTCAGCCTCACCTCAGTCCCTGGAAAAATCATGGAGCAGGTCCTCAAGGAATCAATTCTGAAGCACTTAGAGAAGAGGAATGTGATCAGGAACAGTCAGCATGGATTCACCCAGGGCAAGTCATGCCTGACTAACCTAATTGCTTTCTGTGATGAGATAACAGGCTCTGTGGATGAGGGGAAAACAGTGGACATGTTATTCCTTGACTTTAGCAAGGCTTTTGATAGGGTCTCCCACAATATTCTTGCCAGAAAGTTAAAGAAGTATGGGCTGGATGAATGGACTATATCATGGATAGAAAGCTGGCTAGATCATCAGGCTCAACGGGTAGTGATCAATGGCTCCATGTCTAGTTGGCAGCTGGTATCAAGCGGAGTGCTCCAAGAGTCGATCCTGGGACCGGTTTTGTTCAATATCTTCATTAATGATCTGGAGAATGTTGTGGACGGCACCCTTAGCAAGTTTGGAGGTGACTTTAAACTGGGAGGAGTGCTAGATACGCTGGAGGGTGGGGATAGGATACAGAGGGACCTAGACAAATTAGAGGATTGGGCCAAAAGAAATCTGATGAGGTTCAACAAGGACAAATGCAGAGTCCTGCACTTAGGATGGAAGAATCCCAAGCACTGCTACAGACTAGGGATCGAATGGCTAGGCAGCAGTTCTGCAGAAAAAGACCTAGGGGTTAC
This sequence comes from Dermatemys mawii, assembly GCA_007922305.1. NCBI lineage: Eukaryota > Metazoa > Chordata > Testudines > Dermatemydidae > Dermatemys > Dermatemys mawii. The sequence continues at coordinate 12,997,384 of ML677388.1, forward strand.
AGTGGATGAGAAGCTGGATATGAGGCAACAGTGTGCCCTTGTTGCCAAGAAGGCTATTGGCATTTTGGGTTGTATATGTAAGGACAGTGCCAGGAGATTGAAGGATGAGATCATTCCCCTCCATTCAGCACTGGCAAGGCCTCATCTGGAATACTGTGTCCAGTTTTGGGCCCCACACTACAAGAAGGATGTGGAAAAATTGGACAGAGTTCAGTGGAGGGCAACAAAAATGATTGGGGTCTGGAGCACATGACTTACGAGGAGAGGCTGAGGGAACTTTGGATTGTTTAGTCTGCAAAAGAGAAGAATGAAGGGGGATTTGTTAGCTGCTTTCAACTACCTGAAAGGGGGTTCTAAAGAGGATGGATCTAGACTGTTCTCAGTGATAGCAGATGACAGAATAAGGAGTAATAATCTAAAGTTGCATGGGGGAGCTTTAGGTTGGATATCAGGAAAAACTTTTTCATTAGAAGGGTGAAGAAGCCCTGGAATGGGATACCTAGGGAGGAGGTAGAGTTTCCTTCCTTGGAAGTTTTTAAGGTCAGGCTTGACAAAGCCCTGGCTGGGATGACTTAGTCGGGGATTGGTCCTGCTTTGAGCAGGGGGTTGGACTGGATACCTCCTGAGGTCCCTTCCAAGCCTGATATTCTATGATTCTATGGTTCTATGTGTCATGTCTGCAATCCTAGGTAATGTGGCGTACAACGGAAGACATGTCAAGAGGCATTAAATCAGTGTAAGACTATTAAGTTCTGATCTTAATACTGGTTATTGTTATGTTTAATTTTTTGAAGAGATATATTTGTGTTGCAAATATTAATCATACAGCATGTGACAGATTTGTCACATACGGTTTAGAGAATTTCTGCCATAGACACAATTTTGGCATGATCTAGCCTTTAATGAAAGCACAAAATGTATTGAATATAAATTCACCAAGTGCTTTAATAAAAAGAAGTCTGCAGAAGGAAGAAAGACTAAACCTAAGTGAGCACATGATTACGATGACGTGTTTCATGTTGCAAGCAAAGAGACCTGTCATGGGGATAAAAATAACCAATCAACTTGGGTTCTAGGCTAATGAGAGTTCCAGAAACATATACTCTGTGTAGTACGGGGTCCCCATTGATAGCATGACCCTGCTCAGCAATGTCAGCACTGGCTCATTGTCAGGACTCTGCTGGGGCTTGATTTTCTTCTTATGGAAGTGATGTAAGCATCTGAGGACTTCGTCTCCAACTCAGCTTCACACTGGGGAGAAGAATGGAAAGGTCCCTTCAGGACAGTAGTGGATCCAACAAAGAAGAAGGCCATTTGTCTGGGATTTCATCCTGTGCCTAAATACAAAAACAAAGAGGGGATGGAGAGGGCTCAAGGACTAGTCCAGGAGAAGACAGGAGTGCAATGTTGCCTATAAGTAAGCCCCTTTGTTTTTAGTTCAAACTGATTTTTACCAAAAAATCACTGGGTTTTACAAAAAATATTATTCAGTTTTTCCAATTTTCACCCTACGTTTGTATCATTCAAAAATATAAATAATAACCTGTTTTATTAAGAAAATACATCTCATGAGATAATTATGAGAATACGTTAGTCTGTGTGTATATGCAAAGCTGCCTGTTGAAGGAAGGCTATGTATTAATCCAGATGATACACGCAATTAACAAACAGGCAGGTATGTAAGCACTAAATTGAGTGCTCATCTGAACGTACCTGGTGACTCTCATGCCCACAACCTACACATTTCATGCTGTTAGCAGATAACGGTTTAAAGATCTGACACACTAAAATGGGAAGAAAATGAAAATCTGTATCAGAATACATTTCAGAACACAAGGAATATTTGAAAGTTTGAAAAAACCAGGAAAAATAGGATGAAGTTGAGTGTATGTGCTGCGAATGGTGTGGCCCAGATAGATTTAAATATATGTAAATACATTTAAATATGTAAGCATCTATTTAAATATCTTTTTATTTATTAAATATATATTTCAATATGTAAAGATTTATAGGCTAATAGTTTTAAATCTACAACAATAAACTGTTTATTCAAGTGAAAAGTTTTATTTGGAGATTAGAGATCTAGTCTTTTCTTAAACTCAGAGGTGGCATGTTTTGAGTTCTGTTTTAGTTCTGCAGCAAACCACACTGATGAACGGAATTTGAAGTATTAATCTACTGAACACTTTCCCTCCCTTTCTTTCCACCCACCAAAATAAACCCCGATATTTTCTCAGAGAAATTATTAATAGTTTTTTTCACTGATTTTCCCCAGGTTTTGTTGTTGTGGTAATAAACACTGATCAATGCCTGGGAAAAATCAGATAAAATAAAACCTGAAAATGAAGGGCCCTGCCTACAAGAGAGTGAAGTAGACAGTCCTGAGAGGGATGGGGGGAGAAGGGGACCCTGATTCTATTGAGCCAAGGCTTCAGAGATGGTCGTGGAGCTAAGTGCCTGATTAGCATGGTGAAGCGCTAGAGTTTAAGACTGTGGCTAGAAAATAACTCTGTCTCACAAAAAAAGTCAAGGTTTCAGAATCTGTTTCTGATCTGAGGAGGAATGAAATCCAAACCCTTTGCCATTTTCCGACACAAAGCAAGAGCCGAGGATAACCAAGAGCTGAGTGCCTCGGACACTCAGCTGGATTATAATCTCCCCAGATTCAAGTCCCTACTCTGCACGATTCAGAGCAGATACTTTGAGCCTAGGTCTCCTGTAACTGGGTTGACTTGATGGCCCTGACCACAAGGCTATTGATAGTCCAGTGTGGGTCTCTTTTTCCCACTGCCTTCCTGCCCCCTACCCAAAATCCTAGGGTAGGTATTTCTTTCACGTGCACCCGTCCCCCACAAATTCCACCCTGGCCCTAAGAAACTATTCTGATGGGGAAAAAAAGTTTCATCGAAGTTTTCAATCAGCTCTAGTTAAAACCAAACATCCTCAGACCATTTTTTCTCTGCCTACTCCCTCCCCTCTTAACTATGCTGCCAAGAGCAAGGAAGCAGGTCACAAAGGGCTGAGGTTTTCTGCCTCGCAGTACAAGGGCTAGAAGGTCTGATGCTCTCATCTTGTATGGCAATTCTGGAATCTTTGTTCATTCCCAGCACTCAGCCCATGAGCTGCCTTTCTTTGTAATTATTTGCTAGAAGTCCTTGCCAATTTCCAGTGAGCCCAGTGTTTGCCTGCCTGTGCACCAATCCTGTTTCCTGTACATGTATCTGTTGTGTGTAGGTGTTCGCTTGAAAGATTATGCGAAGCAAATTCAGCCTATGGAGTGTTCACAAACTGTTCGCTTTGATTATTTTGCTATTCAAAGGTGTGTGATTGGTCACCTCAGTCAACCGTATTGTTTTTTGCTCCCTGACCGAGTGACAGAAACTTAGCAGAAGACAAACAGAAACTAAAGAGTGATGAACAGACACGTGTCCCCAGAGTCCTGGATCCACAGTGGGTGAGGGCAGGAGAGAGCTCAGCTGGCCCCCTCTCCCACTCCCATTGCTCCTGGAAGCCCAGCTTGCTGACCCGTCCTTCCACAAGCAAGCAGGGCCCAGTGAAAACCTCCGTCTAGGAGGTCCTGTGGGCTCCAGCCCACTAGGGTGATCCTGTGTCCCAGAAAACCAGGACTGCCTCTGTCTCTATGGCCTGTCCCTCAGAACCAGTTGGCTTTACAAAGAACTGTAGACAATTCCCAATGAACAGATCTGAGCTGTTACCCAGACTCAAGGATGTTAGGGATGGAGCAAGCTAGCCAATCATCTAAATAAGTGGTCTTCAAACTGGGGGTGCGCGAGACCCCGGCGCCGCTGCCACGACCACCCGGGAGACCGCCGAACTCCTGGGCGGGCTATTTTTAGACCGCCGAAATGCCGCCGCCACCAGAAGTGTCCGCTTTTTGCGGTGGCATTTCGGCAGCCATACCCACCCCGGGGAGCTGCCAGACTTTTTCCTCACGGCAAGGCGCCACAGGGGAAAAAGTTTGAAGATCCCTGATCTAAATCACTGGCCACTCCAGAGTCTTCCCCACAGTTCAGTCTTCATTTGTTTATCCAGCCTAGTTCTGAAGCCATATAATGGAGCGTGTCCCACCTTTCTCAGGACATAACTCCACTAACACAACTCACTTCCCAAAAGATTTGTTTTTAATGTCCTTTCTACATTCAATCCTAACTCCTTGTTCTCCCTGGGGATTAACACCCTTCAGCTCTATGGTTATTAAATCCCCACCCCAGAGCTGTCACTTAGCCAAGCTAAACATATTTAGCAACTGGAATTTTTCCTCATGAATTAATCATTCCAACACTCCCCATCATTTCTGTTGCTCTTATCTTAGCTCAGTCAAATATCTTGATGGTAACACTGTTCCCTGAACTGAATACAATATTTAAATTGTGGGGTCATTAAAGCAGGTACAAAAATGTCTATTATTATTTATGGGAATTTTTTTAAAAAAGTGTTTTTGTCAAAATTTCAGTTGTTCTTTTTTTATGAAAAACTGAAAATAAAATCTGAAAAAAATCAGTTTTTGAAAACTGCTTTGCGTAAAAAATGGTTTTCAGTAAAATTTCAGGATTTTGGTACAGTATTTATTTATTTTATTTTTGTTTTCAGGTTTGGAAAATGTAGTCAAAGAGTAAATTTTTCCACAAATTTTTGTTGTCAAATTAAAGCCATTTGTCATCAAAATTATGTTCTGGCAGAAAAAATACAACCAGCTTTAGGTGTCTGACACTCTGTACCTCATGGGAACACCCTGTACCCCATGTTCATCCTTGTAATATGATTGTGTGGTATCCAATGCAAAGTCTGTCATGTCAGGTGTCTTCAGCTGGCTCCTGATGCACTGACCAGTGCTGTTATAGTAATGTTTATATAGATATAGTTATAGATATAGTTATAGATAGTTATGAAGTTGAAAATGTGTCCTCATGGCTTAAAACAAGCCCAGGCAAAACTTCTCCAAGAGCAGAAGGCAGTTCACACCTCATCAGGGCATGTATGGGACAAACCCAGCCCAGCCTCACAGGAACAAAGGATGCTGACTTAGGCAGCAACAAAGGACCTGTTGGACTCTCGAGTGAGTCACCCCCCTTCCCTTGGTCAGTTTGTGACTATGATCAGGTAATGCTCACCTGACTCTGATCGGAGGAGCAAAACCAAGAGGGAAGAAAGAACATGATAAAAGGGAGAGACATTTGCCACGGGCTCTCTCTTCCACCTCCATCTACAGACACCACCAAGCGACTGAAGTGCTGTTCAAAGGGGAGAGCCTGGCTGAAGAGCAACCAGCCAACCTGTGGCGAGAAGCATCCAAGTTTGCAAGGGCACTGAAAGTGTTAAGAGGAGCTAAGAATACATTTTGCTTTTATTTCATTTGACCAAATCTGACTTTTTGTGCTTTGACTTATAATCACTTAAAATCTATCTTCAGTAGTTAATAAATTTGTTTTTTTATTCTACCTGAAGCAGTGTGTTTGCTTTGTCAGAGAGTCCCCTTGGGATAACAAGCCTGGTGCATACCAGTTTCTTTGTTAAACTGACAAACTCCTGTACACTTGCAGCATCCAGCAGGCATGACTGGACACTGCAAGGCAGAGGTTCCTAGGGTTGTGTTTAGGACCAGAGATATTGGCTAGTGTCATTTGGTTGCACAATCCAAGCAGCAGCTGGCCAAAAGTGCTCTCTCATGTAGCTGGGAGCAGCTTACACACCAGAAGCTGTGCTTGGGAGTGGGAGTTTTCACAGCAGAGCAGGATAAGGCTGGCTCTGAGAGTCAAGGATTGGAGTGACCTGGAGAATCTCCAGTCTGGATTATACTAGGGGAATGTCAATCTTACTTGCATGGAGAGGGGCTGTTCCTTACTGATGACCTTGTGTGTTACTCCTCTGAACCTAGTTGTGGACATCAGCTGGATTTCTAGCTGACGTTGAGGTGTGCTCCTTTAATATGCAGTTCAGTTCCTTCCTCTTTCTCCACTTGTCGCTCCCCACTCCGCTAGACTCCACTTTCATTTTTTATAATTTATTTCCCCCCCCCACCTGCTTTTGATGATAAGATATCTGGGCGTGTTCTCCACAAGGGGCTGAACTCCTCCTCTGTGGTGCTGAGCAGTCTGCCCTCCCACTGGAGTCAATACAGCACCAGACAGGATTGGGCTGTTTAGAATGAGTGACGGTACCTCCCTGTCAATCTCCGAGGGAGGCCACGCCTCCTAAGTACAGGCTCTAATCTGATGTACCCTAGTCTGAAGTTCTTCATCAGTTTTCAGAAATAATGATCAGTGGTCTGGGAAGTTCATTCCTTAACAGCACAGGGTGTGGGATTATCTAGACTGGCTGACTGGTAGATGTGTCATGGAGCCCTTATGGGCATTCCTACAGTGGGATGGGATTTTATTTTCCAACCTGTGAAGCCAATTTTACCTGGTTAAACTCCAGCAGATTGACATTCCTGGGATCTTTTCCAGTGCTTCTGTTTTGGACCACAAGGGGCAAGGCAGGACACGGCACCGCCGGCCCTGAATAGACACGTGTAACCTACAAGTGTTCAAACTGTTCCTTTAGAAAGGCTCACGTTCCAGCCACTCAGTACTGTGCTTTCAATTCCCCACCAGCGATTTTGCTTTAGGGTAGAATTCTGCTGGCATGGGGTTAGGCATGGTGCCCGTACCATACAGCAGCTGGGCATGTTCTAGAAGTAACACAATACCAAAGAACAAGCAGCTCTGGCAGCAAAACCGATTTGCTCCCGTAGCTCAACCCCTTCTCCGCTTTCAGCCCAGGATAAATTTCTTGCCATCCAAAAGCCAGAATGAACAAGTACATGGCTCATTCTCAGAGCCTTAATCCCTGAGCAGTTTTTCTGTCTGACAGCAACTTGAGCTCCCTTGCCTTTGACAGCACATTCAATAGACTGATAAGGCAGAGATGTTAAACCTACACTGTGCAGATGAAAGTCATATGCAGACCTGGAGCTCTCCGATCACTCCTACCCCTCTAGGGTCTTTCCTGGCCTGCAGGGCGAGTCCTGCTGAGCTGCGGAGTCTTTGTCACAAAGGCGGGTGTGGTATTGTGGTTCCAGGTCCACACTGAATAAAAGTGCTTTCCGGATTTCGTTAGTCGAGATGGGCAAAGGCTGGGGAAATATGCTCCCTGCCATGGCCCCTAAATCCCACTTGGGGCTCAGGGTGATCACATTCCTGCCTCTTTCTGTTTGGGGTATGGACCCGAATGACCGGCCAGGCGCGTGACACGTCTCTCTGCTCCATGGGCTACGAGAGGAGGTCAGCCAGCACCAGTGTCAATGCTGAACATGCCCTGCTCCGGCCTGCTAGAATTTAAGGCCAACATTTTGGACACCCAACGTGAGATACTTTAAAAGGGGCTGATCCCCAGGAAGTGCTGTACACCCGCCCTCTGAAGATCAGTTCTCTTAAAAAGCGTCTCCAGTTGGTACCCAAAAATGGGAGCATCAAGAATCACAAGTTGCTTTTTAAAATCGTAGCGTAAAGCAGGATACTCTTAGCAAGAGCGCCCCAGCTACTCTCAGCATGGAGAGGGTCTCTGAGACAGCAGGGTCATAGCATGGAGGAAGTTCTGTGTAATGGTATGTCTACACTGCCCTACACTACGCTGCTGCCCATCTCGGCTAGGAGACACATGCTAGCTATGCCCGAGCTTTGCACTGGGGAGAGTCTGGGAGGGGGGGTGTACTTGAGCAACTAGCCAAGCCAATAACCACCTGCACCCCTAGGTACTGTGATAAAGTTCCTCCTCTACCTTGGTGGGTCCTGTTCTTGTTGGTGGATTTGCTCACCTCAGAGATTCACAGTACTCCTCAGTTTGGCCACTTTCGTGGCTCAAATCTGCCGTTCACTCCGATAACCTCATCGCTGGCCAGCATGGGGAAAAAAGAGTAAGAACAATCCCCGCAGTCTCTGCTGATCCACCATGTGGGTTGGGGAACAGCCCAGAGACCTTCCCCTCTGGTGGAACCCACAGTCCAGGTCAATATCTCCCTGTGTTGGATTAGGAGTTGGGAGGTTTGGGGGGAACCCGGGCCCGCCCGCTACTCCAGGTTCCAGCCCAGGGCCTTGTGGACTGCGGCTGTCTAGAGTGCCTTCTGGAACAGCTGAGGCACAGCTACAATTCCCTGGGCTACTTCCCCATGGCCTCCTCCCAACACCTTCTTTGTCCTCACCACAGAACATTCTTCCTGATGCCTGTTAAAACTTGTACTCCTCAGTCCCCAGCTCCTTACACGCACCTCACTATCTGAAGTGAGAGCCTTTTTAAACTAGGTATCCTGATTAGCCTTAATTAATTCTAGCAGCTTCCCAGTTGGCTACAGGCGTCCCAATTAGCTTGCTTGCCTTAATTAGTTCTAGAAAGTTCCTGAGTGTTCTGGAATAGTCCCTTTTATCTTACCCAGGGAAAAGGGACCTGCTTAACCTGGAACTAACGTATTTACCTTCAACCACTCTCTTGTCGCCATCTGCCCTGACCCTGTCACAGTACATACTTGGGTAGTTAGCCCAACCTGCCACATATGCAGCCATGTCTACATAGCTATTTTTAGCACATTAGCTCGAGGAGCACTGGCATGTCTCTGCCTACCCGAGCTGGGAAGCATGCTGCCAGCTGCAGTGTAGACATACCTAAGACAACAACATTGCAGTGGGAAAACGCTCCAAACCTCTGTAGGTCACATACCAATGACAGCAGCTGAGATGCTGGGTGTTAACTCGCAATGCAAAGTTTCTTAATGCGAACGTCATTCTCTGGGATTGTACGGTTCACTCAACTGATGTTAGAAAAAAGAGGGACTGAGAGGCAGAAGCACCGCTATGCAGAGTATTCAGAGGGGTTGAATTGCTGTTCTGTACCTAGTGTCAATCTTGTCCTTTACCTCGAAAGGAGAATCTAATTTATTCTGGGGCCCTTCGTGATAAATAAGACCTGAGAGAGGGTGAAACACTTTGAAACAAATTGGACAATTCAACAAGGGGATGCTTTGGCATTGAGCAATAAATGTGACAAATACAAAACCAGCTTGGAGTGGGAACTTAATTTCCCCTACTAAGTGACTTCATTTGATCTTTGTACTGAGAAGCCCATAATGCCAAAACGTTCTCCATCAATTGATACTTGGATGTTAAAAGGGAATCACTATGAATTCCTTTATTTGGTGGGTGGCTTTCCTATCCCACATCAATGTGCTCTCTGACTGTACTCAGCAAAGCAGGGAGTCAAAGATAAAAATGTTTCCTTGGAGGAAGTAGAGATTAGCCATTCCTTTGCTGAAATTTACTAGAAGAAAATACCTTTTAACCCTCATTTCTTGCTCCCGTCAAAGAGATGGAGAGGTGAGCAGGACCCTGGCTTTAAATCCCTCCATCCCACTTCTCCCAGCAAATCAGCTGGTAATTGCTATATGATCTCTAGGTGAGGAGGATTCATGGCCCTGGTTTTATTTAGTTTCTGAGGAATGGGAGCCTAGTTAAATATCACATCCGAAGTTGCTACTGCTCATGAAAATCAGTTCTGACCGAGCAGGCTAATGAACATCACCAACCTCCCAGGTGCTTGTGGTCACTTATCGTCCCCTTCTGTAGGGTTTTCCAGTCACACTGATCAGTGGAGTGCTTGCACCCCACACCCACAAAGCTACCTTCTGTTCTGCACGTGCGTAAAGTGCCTCTGAACCCTGGGCACAAAGCCACCAGGAGGGATTCTGCATTAATAACACAGAGCAGGAAATGTCTAATTCCTCACAGGCAGAGTCAGGAAAGTATTCACAAGCAGTAAACCTGAACCAAACTATAGGCTGCTGTAATGCCACTACTGCAGAGAAGGGGCAGGACAGGCTGTAATGAATAACAAAGGGCAGGTTAAGGGGTGACTTGATCAATGTAAAAGTATTAGATAGAGTCAGAATTTTGATAATAGGCTCCTTGATTCTAGTAGACAAAGATGCAACACGATCCACTGGCTAGAAACTGGAGCCAGATAAATTCCTACTGAAAATAAAATGCCAATTTGGGCATTTAACCCAAAATCGGCAATTAACCACTGGGACAATGGACCAAGGGCAGCAACAGATTCCCCATCGCTGGCAATTTTAAAATCAAGATTGGATGTTTTGTCTAGAAGATCTGCTCTAGTTCAAACAGGAATTAATTCAGGGCAGTCCTGTGGCCTGTGTTATAGAGGAGGTCAGATCAGATGATCCCTGTGGTCCGTCTGGCCTTATAATCTAGGAATAAAGCGGAGTCTTCCTTGACACTGCTGGGCATAGCCAGACCCTGTGGTTTTCTCTGGAGCGCTGGCTCCAAGACCAGTTAGTGCCATCTGTGCTGCCTAGAGTCATCACAGAAGATCTATCTAAATCCCGCAGAAAGGAATTGTTGACTACACAATGAATCCAAACATGGTTGAACTTTGGGGATGTTTGGAAATAAGTCCAGATGCAGATTTGGGTCCAGATCTAGATTTGGCTACGTTCTGTGGGCCCGGTCCCTATAGATAAGATTATTAAAAGTATCCAGCCCCCATACAGATAACCAAATCAATGATCAGATTTATAGATGGCCGAGTGCTGAAAATCTGCAGGTGCTGAAAATCCTGGCCCTTGTCTGTAATGGGCAGAGCTGAAACTCAAAGTCCAGAAGCTTCCAAACATTGGAGGTTTTGGCTCTGGATCCTGATCCAAACTGGTTCAATTTGAGTGCATTGCTAATACTCATTGCTGAAAGTAGTGAGGTGCTAAATCCTGGAATCTCTGGCTCCTTTTAACTGTAATGCACCTGAGAAAAGCCTGCTGGAAGAAAGCATAGTTCTAGACTCATTTTTCTCAACCTTCAAAGCATTATTGCCAGAAATTAAAGCATTCCTGACATTTCCCAAATGTCTTCTAGTTACTGTTGGACCAAACCTCAAACAATGGCAGAAAATTAGGTTTGGGTGCCAAAGATGACATGAATGACTTGAACCTGGATGTCACAACATTGGGCTGGATGTCTCAGGCAAACAGGCTCTTAAAATAAGATTTCTGGCTCTTCTGTTTCCTTTTGTAGCTGGTTCTGTGGTATTTCCAAACAGCTTCTTCCACTGAGCCCTTCTGACCTCAGCCAGAATCTGGATCTTCTGTAGTGACCGACTTGTGTTGTGGAAAGGGGATAGGGTTGATTTTAGTTGTTAAGTGGAGCAAAGACTCAGGAATGGAGGTGAGCTTCTGACTTAGACTGTCCCCAGTTTTAGTATATTTCAGGACTAGTGAAAAGATCAGAAGTGACTACAGGGCTCTGGAAGTACAGATGGAGGAGTTTGGAGCTCAGATGATGTTCTCTTCGATCCTTCCAGCCAAGGGTAGGGGCCCAGGCAGAGAAAGATGCATCCTGGAGCTGAATGCCTGGCTGCAAAGATGGTGTCACCAGGAGGGCTTCGGCTTCCTTGACCACGGGATGCTGTTCCAGGAAGAAGGATGCTAAGCAGAGATGGGGTTCACCAAATGAGGAAGGGGAAGAGCATATTTGGATACAGGCTGGCTAACCTAGAGAAGAGGGCTTTAAACTAGGTTCAAAGGGAGCAGGTGACCAAAGCCCACAGGTAAGTCAGGAACATGGAGATCTGGAATTTCAGGGGAGAATGGGCTGTTATAGCAGGAATAAGGGAGAGACAAGACAGAACGGGAGGGGGGATCAAATGAGTATCTTAGATGTCTGTATACTAATGAGAATAAGCAGGAAGAACTCAAAATGCTAGCAAATAAACACAACTATGACATAGTTGGTATCACAGAGAGTAGAGACTTAGTGGAAAGATTTTTATCAACTAACCCAGTAACATCTGGCACGAATCAGTAAACACGGTTTAAAATTTGAGGTGGTTGGAGGAATAATAATAAGGAATAGAATCACCTGTAACAAAGGTCCACTGGTAAGATTTTTAAAACACCTAAGTGATTTAGGAACCCAACACAATGCTTCTAAATCACTTTAGTTTTTTCAAAAACTATAAAAACAAGATCTATAATGGCTCTCTGGACTAGACAATGCACTTTTCAAAGAGGGGTCACAGACTGCAGATGTATATAAGGGAAAGACAATAATTTATAGGTATGACAATTCCTTTTGTTTGTTCAACAGAGGGTTTTTTTCCCAGCAATATTTCTAGGTTCTGAATACTATCTGTGTCAAGTGTCTGTTCTGCCATTTTTGCTGTTAATCTTTAGTATCTCTAAAATATAAATAGACTTTGGAATAAAGTAAGTAATGTGTAGGCACAGTCCTGACCGATGTCAAATACATTTTAAACTGGCAGAGCAATTGGATACATATTTATAAAGCACCTCCCAAAGCATTCAATATAGTGGAATCCTAGAATCCTAGAATGACAGGGTTGGAAGAGACCTCAGGAGGTATCTAGTCCAACCCCTTGCTTAAAGCTGGACTAACACCAACTAAATCATCCCAGCCAGGGCTTTATCGAGCCTGACCTTAAAAACCTCCAAGGAAGGAAACTCTACCACCTCCCTAGGGAACCCATTTCAGTGCCTCGCCACCCTTCTAGTGAAAAAGTTTTTCCTAATATCCAACCAAAACTTTCCCCACTGCAACTTGAGACCATTACTCGTTGTTCTGTCATCTGGTACCACTGAGAACGGTCTAGATCCATCCTCTTTGGAACCTCTTTCAGGTAGTTGAAAGCAGCTATCAAATCTCCCCTCAGTCGTCTCTTCTGTAGACTAAACAATCCCATTTCTCTCAGCCTCTCCTCATAATTCATGTGCTCGAGGCCCCCCCATTTTTGTTGTCCTCCTCTGGACTCTTTCCAATTTTTCCACATCCTTCTTGTAGTGTGGGCCCCAAAACTGGACACAGTACTCCAGATGAGGCCTCACCAATGCCGAATAGAGGGGAACGATCACGTCCCTCGATCTGCTGGCAATGCCCCTACTTATACAGCCCAAAATGTTGTTAGCCTTCTTGGCAACAAGGACATACTATTGATTCATGTCCAGCTTCTCATCCACTGTAACCCCTAGCTCCTTTTCTGCAGATCTGCTGCCTAGCCATTCGGTCCCTAGTCTGTAGCAGTGCCTGGGATTCTTCCGTCCTAAGTGCAGGACTCGTCACTTGTCTTTGTTGAAACACATCAAATTTCTTTTGGCCCAATCCTCTAATTTGTCTAGGTCCCTCTGTATCTTATCCCTACCCTCCAGTGTATCTACCACTCCTCCCAGTTTAGTATCATCTGCAAACTTGCTGAGGGTTCAGTCCATGTCATCCTCCAGATCATTGATAAAGATATTGAACAAAACTGGCCCCAGGACCAATCCTTGTGGCTTCCGCTTGATACCAGCTGCCAACTAGACATGGAGCCATTGATCATGACCCGTTGAGCCCGACGATCCAGCCAACTTTCTATCCACCTTATAGTCCATTCATCCAGCCCATACTTCTTTAACTTGCTGGCAAGAATACTGTGGGAGACCGTATCAAAAGCTTTGCTAAAGTCAAGGAATAGCACATCCACTGCTTTCCCCTCATCCACCGAGCCCGTTATCTCATCATAGAAGGCAATTAGGATAGTCAGGCATGACTTGTCCTTGGTGAATCCATGCTGACTGTTCCTGATCACTTTCCTCTCCTCTAAGTGCTTCAGAATTGATTCCTTGAGGACCTGCTCCAGGATTTTTCCAGGGACTGAGAAGAGGCTGATGGGCCTGTAATTCCCCGGATCCTCCTTCTTCCCTTTTTTAAAGATGGGCACTACATTTGCCTTTTTCCAGTCATCTGGGATCTCCCCCAGTCACCATGAGTTTTCAAAGATAATGGCCAATGGCTCTGCAATCACATCAGCCAACTCCTTTATCACCCTTGGATGTAGCGCATCCAGCCCCATGGACTTGTGCTCGTCCAGCTTTTCTAAATAGTCCTGAACCATTTTCTCCACAGAGGGCTGGTCACCTCCTCCCCATGCTGTGCTGCCCAGTGCAGTAGTCTGGGAGCTGACCTTGTTCATGAAGACGGAGGCAAAAATAGCATTGAATACATTTGCTTTTTCCACATCTTCTGTCGCTAGATTGCCTCCCTCATTCAGTAAGGGGCCCACACTTTCCTTGACTTTCTCCTTGGAAGGAGAACACTGAGCGAAATGGACCACTTGTCTGTTCTATATGCAGTGAGATGTGCTAGATTATAATCTCTGTGGTCCTGGGAAACACACAGTCAGCTGTAGAAGGTTATGTAGATTTTAGCTTGGCTCCCTTTGTGCCAGTCGGAGATGGGCCATGCTTCCCTGCTGGGGACCATGCCTTCCTGAGAAATAATCCACAGCAGGTACAGAGCCAGCATAGCTCACTCCTATGCCACTCTTCCTGCCACTACCAGTGCAGAGGGTGTGATGGGGGCAGGCGGGGAGAGGCGGAGGATTGGCCAGGGCATGATGAACTCTAGCAGCTCTCAGTTAGTGGGCAGCCCCTTAGGGTATGTCTGTACTGCACTGCATCCCCCATGGCCAGCCCGGAGCGGCTGACGCAAGCTCGCAGGGCTAGGGCTGCGGAGCTATATAACTGCAGTGTGGATGTTCTGGCTCAGGCTGGAGGACCACATGAGGGGTGTGGGTCCCATCCGCTGCCTATGGGCAGAGGGGCACGGACGGGTGAAGTCTACATCCAAATTGTGTCCAAAGCGGAATGTGCTGTACCAGATCGGGGAGCGCTGAGAGATGCAGCACCTAGGCAAGTGAGTATGTCTGTGCGTGAGGGGAAGAGAGCGGGAGATTTATAGAAGGAAAAAACAGGAATCGAATGAAAACAAACTCAGTGGAATTAGCGAAAGCTGAGGTTGTTCCCGTCTGGTTGATACTGTTTTTCCTACAGTGATCTCATAGCAGGCACTGCTGGAGAGCGGGCCATCTGTCTGCCCCTCCCTGCCCTCTCACTTGCTCCGTTTTTCCATTAGCACCGGTGCCTTCGAGGCCTCTTAAAAAATGAAGGCAAATAAGTTACATAACCAGCCGTGCATGCTGCATGTTGCTGCCAACCCCTGGATGGGTGGGGGGTCAGTGCTGGGCTGCAGGGCCTAGCAGGTGTTGCTTGGGGGTTTCTGACTCATCACTGCTAGCTGAGAGTATCTTCTGCTGCTGCTGCCATAGACACAGTAGTATTGATAATAACACTGAGTACGCCCATAGCCGTGGATATCAATGCACTTTCCAGACGTGGATCAGGACTATTACCTCATCTGACAGCTGGGAAACTGAGGCATTGATCAGGGAAGTCATTTCGCTTTGGTCACCCACCAGGCAAGTGACAGAGCTAGGAACAGACCCCAGGTCTCTTGACTGCTAGCCACTCTGCTTCTCAGTGCATTGGCAAGGTCTGGCATTGCTCCGTCTCTTCGTCCTGTGGTTTGTCGTCATGAGATGTTCAAAATGGCAACAAATCAAATACTCCAAGGATGACTTCTGTCCAGGCTCTGCTCCGGGCAGGGGGAAGCTGCTAACGGCTGGCTTCCATCCCCAGCTTCAGAGACAGCAAGATTGTGGCAAGAGAGCAAATGCTGGGCACTTCTTTCCTCAAAGGGGTGCGAGGGGTGCCCCATAGCAGATACCTCCTTGGCATGTCTCGTCGGTTATTTCCCAAGACTCTAAACCATGTGATATCATCTCAGTCCACAACACTCCCATGTAATAACAATTCCTACCTCTTACCTTCCACAGATCTTCCCTCACTTTAGAAAGGTGGCAGAGTATTTATAACTAGGAAACAAAGGCAACAAAGGAAAGTGATTTGCCCAAAATCCCAGCATGGCCTGGTGCTCTCTCTGTCAGGCTGTACTGTCTCAATAAGGGATGAGTGTTGCCCTCACGTGCCCAGTGCCCAGTTCTACCTTTGGGTTGTTTGCAGCACTGTCCTGTCCAGAGAAAGGGGAAGAGAAGATCAAGGTTGAATGAAGGTCAGTTCACCAATGCTGAAAGAATTGCTCTATTCAAAGGGTACAAATAGCTCTCTGAATGCATGAGGTCCTTCTCTTTATCACCCCAAAGCACAGCCAGAAAAAACTCTTTGCACTTCAGCTACATTTCTCTGTCTCAGTGTTTGAATTTAGGATTTCCCTTCTTTGCAATGGGCCCTTAGGGTTGTCACTTCTGAGGTGCAGAACAACCGGGACATCTGGGATGATCCTGAGCCAATAAAACTGGACAGCTGGCCGAGTGCACTGCATATCCTTACAGATTTCCCATGACAAACACCTCAAAAAAGGGATGATCCTGGGAAAACCTGGACAGTGCCAACGTTACTTGGTCTTTCATACTGTAGGCGTCATGGTACGGTGTACACACAAAAGGAGCTCATGATATCATTGCAGTGTGGTGCTGGAGGTGGTCTCATCACCTATGGCCATTCCAAATGGCATGGCAGTTTCTGTAATGTTGTGGATAGTTACACAGCTGCCATGTTCCACTCCAGAGCTGGCTGCCTTTCACTGGTGGGGGATGTGATTAATGTTGGTAAAGTGCTCTGGGATCCTTTGGGATGGAAGGTGCTTGATCACTTTACACTCTTCTGGCGATCAGTGTCTGATCTCACCAGCTACGCTGACGTGTGCCATTCCATTCTTACCACCTGCTCCTTTATACAGGGGCAAAAACACCATAACCACTGCAACAGGTAAACCCCTAATCACTGAGCAAGAATGCTGCTGCTCAAGACCCTCTTCACTTTGTCCTGGAGTGACCTCTTCTTGACTTCAGCCCATTTCTAGAGTGGCAAATATGTTTTCTCCCCAAAGTGCTGCTAAACGGAGCAGATGGGGAAGCCAGAAGACCTGCCATTGGGACTGGCACCCCAAAGGTGTAGCCAAATGGGATGCTGCTTCTTGTCTCATTTTGAATGTGCAGGGGGCTAGATTCTCAAACACATTTAGTGCGTCTTGTTCAGTTTGCTCAGCACCTAGCAGCTCCAACTGCCAGATTTTCTAAAGTTCTGAGCACCCAGCATGCTGAGGTCTTAGACTCATAGAATCATAGAATCTCAGTGTTGAAGGGACCTCAGGAGGTATCTAGTCCAACCCCCTACTCAAAGCAGGACCAACTGCAACTAGATCATCCCAGCCAGGCTTTGTCGAGCCTGCCCTTAAAAACCTCTAAGGAAGGAGATTCTACCATCTCCCTAGGGAACCCATTCCAGTGCTTCACCACCCTCCTCGTGAAAAAGTTTTCCTAATGTTGAACCTAAACCTCCCCCTCTGCAACTTGAGACCATTACTCCCTGTTCTGTCATCTGGTACCACTAAGAACAGTCTAGATCCATCCTCTTTGGAACCTCCTTTCAGGTAGTTGAAAGCAGCTATCAACTCCCCCCTCATTCTTCTCTTCTGCAGACTAAACAATCCCAGTTCCCCCAGCCTCTCCTCATAAGTCATGTGCTCCAGGCCCCTGGGGCACTCCACTTGATACCGGCTGCCAACTAGACATGGAGCCATTGATCACTACTCATTGAGCCTGGTGATCTAGCCAGCTTCCAAGACTCTGACCTTTTACTAAGAGCCTAACTATGAACTGAGCTCTTCTGACAGTCAGTGTGACCATAGCGTCCCCTCAGGTTAAGCCTTAGCAGAGCTAAATCTAGTCCTGCAGGGGAAATGCTGTCCAAGGAGCAGCAAGCAGAGTCCTTCAGGAGCTCCTTTCTGGAAAAGGCCTGCAGAATTTAAAGAAAGGAGGCTATTTTATATTAATTTCAGAACTGTTCTACACAGTGTCATACAGAATTATATCCCTGCCCCAGACTTCAAGCAACCCCCAGAGGAGATCACATTCTCCAGTCATTTACACAGAACATTGCTGAGTTTGGCTTTATTACATTCCCTCTGGCTCCACCCTCCGTCATGCTGCCCAGCCATTAACGAGATCTCACAACACTGCCCCCTTACGAAAGAGGATATTGTTGTTGCTCATGAGTGACCCCTTACACCTGGGAAATGGCTCTTCTGCAGCAGGGACATTAGAGGTGATGCTAATCCAGGTTCTGGGAAGGGATGGAGGTGCGGCAGAACTCTTGCCTAGTGCTCTCTGCTGGTGGACATACTAACTGCTCTCTTGCATATGCTCCTGGTGCAACGCACGCCTCCACCACTGCGCCATCCAAGAACCAGCAGGGGAGGTAAACTGCCCGGGAACACGAGATTGGTGAACAGAATTAGCAAGGAATTGGGGCTGATTGTAGGTGGGGAGTCTGGTGGGCAGCAGCAGGATGGGATCTGTTGTAGAGACAGGGGCTAGGTTAGAGTGCGGTTGTGGAAGGGTTAGAGAGATGGGATGGGATTGGCCTGGTTTTGTGAAGGAGAAGGAGAAACCAGGATTTGAGAGGGTGTTGGGGAACCTGTTGGTGGCAGTGGAGCTGCTACAAAGGAAGGCCTGGGGTGAGATGGGGTGGAAGGACTTGGGTCTAAACCCCATTGAGCTCATACTGCTGTGGGTAGGACGATCTGAAGAGTATTCTCTATGCCCAAGAGTTGGACTGAATAATGTCTGGGAGCCCCTGAGGCTCTGCTCAGCAGCTGGGCATGTGCTCCAGGAAACGGGTGGCACCGGAGAGCCTGATTTTACAGGGACCGGTGCCACAGAAACACGTGTGTATGGTCATAAATAATAACGGTGTCGCAATGACTGATGGGCTTGTGCCTGTGTGCACCACTGCCCTCTAGAGGCATACAATGGAGCTGCTCCCCACTGGTAGTTTTTTCTAGAGCTGGTAAGCAAATGGAGGGAAAAAGAGATTTTCCCTCCCTCTCCCACCCCGCACCCCCAGATTTTTCATCAGCATTTTGTTTTGATGAGAATTTTCCAGCCATCTCTTGTTTTCTCTACTTCCTAGGAGAGCTCCTGTAGCTTACCATGTGGGAGCCAATGGTGCTGAAAGCAAAGGTCCCCGTCTGAATGCATTTGCTTCCTCTCTTGTCTTTTTTTTGTTCAGCTTTATACACTGAAGCAAGAGGAATATCGGCTGTTTAGCAGGCAGGTTTTACGAAGGTCTTCAGGCTGGAGAATCTTGGCAGCCGTTCCCCTGCTTCAGCCAGTGTTTTTTATGACTGTAATGGAAAAGGTTTTCCTCTCAGACACCTTTTTAATGCCTCGTGTCTCATCCTCTCATGGAATCATTGCAATGAGAGATGGAAAACCCCTATGAGGTCAGCAGGCCCACCCGCTTGCCAGCACTGAATTTTGAGTCAGTGAAGGTGGGCAGGCCCATTACATTCCAGCTGCATTTACTCATAGACTTTAAGGACAGGGCCATCTAGGGTGTCCAGATGTCCCAATTTTATAGGGATAGTCCCAGTTTTGGGGTCTTTTTTTTATATAGGCTCCTAATACCCCTCACCCCATGTCCCAGTTTTTAACACTTGCTGCCTGGTCACCCTCGGGCCATCATAATCATCTAGTCTGACCTCCTGCACACTCACCCACTCTTGTAATAAACCAAAAACCTCTGGCTGAGTTAATGAAGTCCTCAATTCATGATTGAAAGACGAGGTTACAGAGAATCCACAATGTACACCCGTTTAAACCTGCAAATGATCCTTACCCCATACTGCAAAGGAAAGTGAATAACGCGCAGGGTCTCAGCCAATCTGATCCGGGGGAAAATTCCTTCCCGACCCCAAATATAATGATCAGTGGAGCATGTGGACTAAACACCTGGGAAAGAATTCTCTACAGGAACTCAGAGTCCTCCTCCATCCTAGTAGCCCCTCTCAGCACCTGTTGCAGTTTGAATTCATCTTTCTTAAGCATGGAAGCCCAGAACTGCCCACGGTATTCCAGATGAGGTCTTACCAGTACCTAGTATAATACTACAAAACTTTCTTACCTCTACTGGAAATACTGCTTCACCAGCCCTGCACATAAAACATTATCCTAAGGCAGTTTTCCCCTCATCATTCTCCATGGTAAAGAAAGATGCAAACACATGTTTAGCATCTCTGCAATCAGTCTCTTTTTTTTAATGAAAGCTGAACTTCACACATAACCACATGACTCCAGACTCTGGGGCTTTATAAACCCCTCACAAAATATCTCGAGACTCAAGATAAATGCATGGGAGCTGTCCTTTTGGCTTGCCCCCAGGTGAGCTAGTGGATATACTGATTCTCTGACTTCCTGTTTCTGATTTTCTGGAAGGGTCCAGGTTGAAGGCTGGGGCTGGGGAGTGTGTGAACAACTCAGGAGAGGGGATCCTGGGCAAAAGGAGTTTTAAGCTTTAATTTGTCCAGGCGGCCAAAGGCACGAAAGGGACAATATGGCACCCAGGGGTGAGGAAGCCTGGTCTTGCCGCCTTTTCCCTCGCTCCGCTGCGTTGGAGCCGGGAGTGCGGTGTCTGAGCTCCTAGCCCAGCTCTGTCCCCTGCCCAGAGAATCCCTGTAGGAAATCCCAAGAGGCTAAATTCCAGCCCAGGCCCAGAAGATTAATTGTTATTATTAGGAATTTACAAATTCCCCCTCGAGAAAAGGGGCAATTCCCCTCCCCAGGTTTTGTTTGTTTTTGTACTAGCTCTAGAGCTGGTCCAAATGTTTCAAATTTCAACATTTCAATAACATTTCCAATTTCAAGTTTTTAAAATCTGGGAAAATGCTGAGAAATGTTTGTTCCTGCTCCCTCCTCCCGTTTTCCAGCCATCTCTCTTCGCTCTGGACACTGACAATGTGAATCCCACCCCCAGAGGGGCCTGGTCTGTGGGAGGTGTCCCAGTGATGTTATTGGGTTGGACACGTTTCCCGGCAGGTTGTCACGGGAGACTTGGGTTCAGACACAGGAACTCCAATACCAATGCCCAACGCGAGGCGGCTCCGGAATTTCCAGAGAGAACTGTCCCAAAATCTGGATGCTCAGCTCTAGAAATCAGAGGTGGAAACAACCTATTAGCTCCTCTCTTCCACGGGGCAGGGCAAAGCTGGACTGCTGCCTGCAGCACGTTTTCAAGCACTCTCCCCATGTCCCAGTAGTGGGGCGCCCCGTGGGAGCCCATTCCCCAGTCCAGCAGCCAATCTTCAGACTGACCCCTGAGGAATTCCACTAGTAACCTCACCACAGCCTGCCAGTTCACCTTTCAGTATGACCTGTTGTATCGCCCCTTTAATCAGTTCCTTATCTACCTTTCAATTCTCATATTAATTCCAATCTTCTCCAATTTAACTAATAATTTCCCATGTAGAACTGTAACTAATACCTTACTGACATCCAGGTAGATTAGATCTACTGCATTTCCTGTGTCTAACACATCAGTTATCTTCTCAAAAAAGATCAAGTTGGTCTGGCATGATCTACCTTTTGTAAAACCATGTTATATTTTATCCCAAATACAATTTACCTCCATTTTCTTAACTACTTTCTCCTTCAAAATTTGTTCTAAGAGCTTGCATACAATTGAAGATGGTATAATAAATTTATTACAATGTGACTTCACATTCAAATGATATAATTCCAGGGATCTAATTTATATATTAGGATATAATTTGCAGGAGGTTAGACTAGATCAGACCTGCACAACTTGGAAAGCAGCGAGGGCCATATTACTACAAAAAAAACAGCTGCGGGCCAAAAAGTCCCTCCCTCGCCCTGCTCCCATTTGCTTCCCCCTCACCCCACTGCTTGCGTTGCCCCACCCCTACTCACCCCCCATCGGTCGCACAGTGAGCCTGTGCGGGCCACATGTGGCCCCCAGGCCGCATGTTGTGCAGGCCTGGACTAGATGATCAAATTGCTCCCTTCTAGCCTTTGAGCTATGTATTCTGTGTTGTTATAGATCTCTGAATATAAACATATGAATATTTAGGTGAATTATATAATATACATAATTAGGATAACCAGATGTCCCAATTTTATCGGGACAGTCCTGATTTTTCAGTCTTTTTCTTATATAGGCTCCTATTATCCCCCACTCCCAGTCCCGATTTTTCACACTTGCTATCTGCTCACCCTATGTAGAATTCAAGTCAACTCTTCTACTGTGTCTATGACCTTGGGTGCACTTGCGGTGGTGTATAGGGTATGGGTAGCGGTAAGTGGCAGTGAAAAGCAGACTGTGTCAGCACTCACAGAGGTGTGTAGTACATGTGACAGGGAAAGGCTCTGGTGGTGCAGAGAGGTAGTGGGACATTGCACCTGTAAAAATACCTACGTAGCTGTGGAGGAAATGGTTGGGTGAGTAGAGAGCTGTGTAGGGAATCTACCCTACGGGACGGGTGTGCAAGGCATACCAATCACCCAAAGAGTGCATCATTGTATACACTGCTATTTATATCCGGGCCAGGTGGCGTGCAATGCCTGTACTCTCCGTGTACGTGTAGACACAGTCGAAGGAAATAGAGCAATGGAGGGCTGGTCTTTAAAGGTGTCCTGCAAAGCTTTATTTAGAAAAACAAAACCCACCTGTGGCCGAATCCCAGGTCTGGGACAGAATCCTGGAGCACGTTTAGGAATGATAAACACACAACCAAATACAGTTTAAAAACAAATTATTTGTGAAGCAGCTCCTCCCCCACGTAGCCTCGCAGACCTGGGGGCAGGGACCGGATGCCAGCAGGAGTACAGGCCTGGCCACGCCCCTTATCCAGGTGGTCACTGGTCCAGGTGGGATTGTGGAGTGCTGCTGGATACAACCCCTGACCAGCACTCTGGAGGAAGTAGGTTAACAGTCTGCAAAGACTGTGTGTGGGTCACTGGGGGTGGGAGCTACCTGTGTAGGGCGAGGCAGATTTTAGCCCTCTGTTTATCAGCATCTAGTATGTTGTCATTCCCTGGCACTTTCCAGCACCAGGTCTCAGGTGTTTCAGAAACCTTAGTGGCACCTGTGACCTGGGTCAGTGGCAGAATCCCCATACAGTTGGGTAAGAAGAGCTCAAAGGAAGTAGAAGCTAGAACTCTGACTCCCAGGACTGTGCCTGGAGCCAAACGCCACCTCTCCTCCCCTTGCCGAGCTTTATTTGCCGAAGCCTTTCAAAGAAGGATCTTGAAAATAAAAGCCCCACAATGAAAGGGAGGTTGTGCATTTCTGATATTCAAATGTTAATCGTTGCCTAGGCTGGGGGAGAAGAGATGCAGATCCTGAGACAGAGCAAGAAGTGAATTAATTAGTATATTAATCTAAACCTCCCCCTCAAAAGAGAACTCAGCTTGTTTGCTAGGATGTGTATATGACTGGAGTGTCTGCATAATCTTTTCCAAATCACCCTGTTCAGCCCCTTCCCCTCAGGTTTGTTCTCACTCGCTCTTGCCTCGTCAAGTCTAAACTCTAGCGTGTAAGCTCCTCGGGGTAATTCTGCTCAGAGTGGCACACCTCGGGTGCAGCACAAATAATAAATAATAATAAGAGCAAATGCTTAACAAGGATTAAACTGCAAACAGCAGATCCCGATGGTATCTTCGAATGTAGAAGCAAATGTTGCCCAAAGAATCACTGTCAGGAGAAAAGGGCTTGACATACACCCTCCCCCCACCCCCGAAACTCCATGGAGCATCGACATCATCGGAGACAATGACAAACACTTTCGGATTTCTTGCTAACAGCATTTTTGCCCCTCCTTTTTACTGGTGCATTTCCTTTGTTTTACAGGCTTGTCCCACACCACTGACATTCCGGAATGTTGTTTGCAATGTGTGAACAGCATTTGCTTGCAAATTTACTAAAAAGTAAACTGCTAGATGAAAGAGGGACTCAGTGCTGTGTAAAGATCTAGCCAAATAAACCTTCCTGCTCCCCCGCCACATGTAAACACGAACGTGTGCAGACACGTATATTACACACCAGCAAATATTTTCACGTACGCAGATTTGCATACACATATTTCACTTGCATGCGCCAACAGACAACACACAGAGACACCCGCAGACACATGTTGAACCTGCACATACACAGGAATACAGACACCTATACAGAGGCACATACATGCAACCACACACATATATCGGGGGTATACCGACATGCACGTACATCGCTCGCAGACACAGGAGCCTTGTCTGCACTTGGATATATTGCTCCAAATTTCCTACTGTTTATAACAATTGTGGGAATTTTGCTGCACGTGTGGCTCTAAGCAGCAGCTTGCATTATTACCAAGGTATTGTCCAGACTTGATCCGAGTAGGGTCAGGCAATGTGGGGATGAAAACACTGACTCCCATATGGAGCCCTAACTACCTGCGCTCTCCTACCATTGAATCAGTGCTAGCAACAGTGGGAAATTTAGGACAAAGCCCCAGAACCTCAAAGGTATTTAGGTGCCTAAGTACCTTTGAGGATTTGGGCCTAAATGCCTTGGGTCTGCTCCAAAGGGTTAATATATCCCATTAACAACAATGAGAGTCTTTTAATTAACTTCAATGAGCTTTGGATCAGGCCTGTAGGGCTGGGGTCCCCATCTTCACTCACCACCCCCGCTCCACTTTATTCTGACTGTCACGCTGGCTGGAGCAGCTCATGAGTGAAAACATCAATCTCAGGGCAGACTGTGCAGGGGCAGAGCACAAACCCCAAGCTGGCTGTGAGCTCTGTTCTTAGATTTCACCAGCCAAGTAACAAGTGTGAACTTCTCAGGCTTGATAACAGCTTACCATGGAGTCACAGACCGTCCCCTTGGACACTCCGCTCTATCTTGCCACCCAGGCAAACCTGACCCTGACAGATGGTTGTTTTACACCAAAGATCACAAAATGTTCAGGTTACTCCCAGTCCCAAAGGACCAGTCACTTGCCCCAGATCACACACCAAAAACAACACTTGTCGCCAATCCTATAGTGAATTAAGGATTTACTAACTGCAAAAAAGAAATGAGAGCTATTTACAAAGTTAAAACAGGTAAACGCATACTCACAAATAAGCTGCAGTCTTAGGCTTTCGATGGTGATAGAGCAGCTGAAATATGTTAGCCCTATACGTCCTTTAGGGCTAACCTAGGTTAATCCTGGGGATCTCTTGCATAGGTTTAAGAATCTTTGCCCTTTAGAGTCCCAACAGCATAAAAAGACTCTAATTCCTTCTGGGCAGGGATTTTTATCCCCATCCCCCTAGAGTCCAAGCTGATGGGACAAGTGCTTCTGCACGTCCTCCTCTTCATCGGTTGCTGGGAGCAATCAACAAAGTCCTTGTTCTTTGGTGGTTTACAATGGCCCATTTGCAGTCAATTGGCCTTCCTGATGGACTGGAGAGAGCCCCTCACCATGGGTGCAAACCAGTCTCACACGTGGTGATGTTTCTTTCCTGACTGTATTTACAGTTACAGAACAATCATTTTAAGGATTAGTTTATAGCATGGGTGACAGAGATTATAAGGGAGATGAATGTGTGCAGCAACATACAAGGATACAACATACCTCTAGACTCCAAACACATGGGTGGAAGTCTACCACCTACATTAGCGATACTCACACACAGGGGAGTCAGACAGGTTTCCAGCTATCCATGGGCTAGCGTTCACTTGAGGCCCAGGGACCTTGGCATGAGCTGACACCTGGTCTAGCAGCATCACACAACTTTGGACTCCTCCCTCTCGCCTTCCCTAGTTTTTTGTCCTTGCTTCTCAGCATGCATTGTACACGTCCTGTCCCAGACACACCTCTCCACGAGCCACCATCACTGTACAGTGGGTGGGATGCTTTGTCCCAAATGCTCTCACCTCCACTGCCATGAACACTCTGCGGACTACTGAATGCTGAGTATCTGGTGTGCAGGAGACTGAGATCTACTGAGGTCATGAATTCCTTTACGTACCTCAGCACTTGGTAGTTCTGGGGGACATTTAGGTTTCTATGGGGAATCCCAGCTCCTGGTGGGATAGGGGATTGTGTCAGGGAGCAGTGGATACTTTAGAACCTGCCCTGTCAAGGGTGGGAATAATAGATTTAAGAGATTTTACACAGTTAAGGCCAGAAGGGGCCATTCAATCTAGTCTGACCACCACAGGCTATTAAATTTCACCCAGTTATTCCTGGGCTGAGCCCAATATCTTAGATTCAATTAAAATACATCTGTGTTCAGGAAACTAAACTGTTCTATGCCAGACAGAGAACAGGAGAGACTTAAGGGCCACCAGTGCCTGAGGCCCATACACCGTCAAATAATTGATTAGGTTAAATTTGCCCAGCTGATCCCAGTAGGTGCACCATACTCCATGCAACAGAGGAAGGTGGAAACCCAGTGAGGTCCAAGCCAATCTGTCTGACCTGGGAGACAATTCCTTCCCCTGCCCAAATCTGGTGACCAGCTACACCCTGAACACGTGTGCAAGATGCACCCACCAGGCACCTGAGAAAAATGATTCTCTGCATCACCTTAGAGTGGTGGTCCACCCAACTGGAGTCTCTCTCTCCCCATCAGGGCCCAATTCCTGATGCTTCTGAGGAGGGTAGAAAAAAATAACCCTAGAATACAGCTGGACAATTTGTGCAACAGGGGAAACAAATTCTTCCCTTCCATTGCCCCCTTTTTCTCTGCTCTTCTGAAAAGTGTATTGGGATCTAGGGCCTTTGTTTTATGTCTGTTCCAAATGGTGGCCTCTCCAGCACCATAGCACTTAGCCTCCTGCCAAGGCACCTGGATGATGCTCATAATACCTCTGAGCTGGGATTTTCAAAGCAGGCCAAGGGAGTTAGGGGCTCTGGAACCCCTTAAGATCCCAGATCCCGGAACTGATTCAGAACCAACCAGGAACCCCACTCCTGGTTTTTGCTACACTGACGCCCTGATTCTCAGCGTGCTATTCAGCACACAAGTGGTCCCAGGACAGACTGGCTGACCAATTTCCTTCCCCTGTAAATGGGGACAACTGCTGGTGGCCCTCAGTCCACACTGGCTTCTAGTTTTGTGTTTCTTTCTTTCTTTCTTTCTTTCTTTCTTTCTAAGTTATACACATTTGTGTAAAAATACTCATTCTTTTTTAATCTTAGATGGGAGGAAAAAACAGGTTTGTGGTCTCATCTGTTTTAGGTTGTTTTTGATTTAATAAAGTTCACAGACAATTCCTACCCCATGAAGATTGGTGCTTAACAGATTATTCTTTTTTAAGTAAAAAATTAAGGTGGCTAGAAATGAAGGTAGGAAGACCAGCTAGCGGTTCATAGCATTGCATTGCAAAGCTTTCCATTTATATAACCTCTATTTTCTGTCTCTCCCTTCCCTCAGTCTTGATGAGAAGGGACATACAAAATAAGATTTTCTTCAAACTACATCAGCTCCTGAAATCAGACCTGGTCTACTAGAAGCCAAGAGTAATTCCACGGACTTGTGCAGTGTAACTGTTGTCAGTGTCTGGTCTCTGGTCTTGAGTTTATGACATCATAACTCAATAACTGTTTCTTGTGGAAATGCCTGTGATGTCACAGACAGGATGACTTCATGAGAAGAACAAACTGTAGTCAGTAATACCCTGTATTTCTGAGGCCAGAGAATTGTGCTGCAAAATCTGCTTCACTCGTAAAACATTATGTCTGTATCCCTTGTGGAAGTGAAGAACACCTTGAAAAAGTGAATTGAGTGTGAACTAATGCGTTGCTGTCAGCCTGATTCTGCAGACAGCCTGCAACAATAGTTCTTGGAGTTGTCTATTTTAGTGGGGTATTGATTCTGAAACACACAGATGACAGTTTAAATGTCAGCATTGTTGACTGCTGGGTGCTTGAGATGAAGCAGCCAGATAACCACCACAAGATGGCTAGTCAGGATAGGTAGGTTACCGTACTGTACAGCCTACACCAGTCATTAATTGGTTTCAGTGGCACATTTGATCTCTTACTTATGTGTTTAAACCCTTCCTTATAGCTAGCTACCTGAATAATCCCCAAGTGTTGCGCTAACCTCTCCCTGACCCACATGCTATTTTTACCTGAATGCCTCATCTTGCTTGAAACCCAGTGCTGTAATTGTCAGTGGCTGGCAACCCATCCAGCCTGGGGGCAGTCCCGTCATGCTGACACAGATGGGAAGGCATGCGAGCTTCCTTGTTTGATTTGCAAGCTGTAAAATCCTCGTCACCTCCCTAATGCCAGTTTTGTACAGAGTCCAAGACAACTGCAGGTCTGTTCACAGCACTCCAACACTGCCCTGAATCTGCTTGCTGAGGGCACATGGCCACTGTAGCCAGGTTGTGATGGCCATGTTCTGTGCTCTAAGGTCTCACCACTATGTTCCCTGTCTTCCTAGTGGGGTCTGTCACAGCTCTCTCTCAGCTGCAATCAAGGTTGGGAATTAGACGCTTTTGAAAATCCTACTAGGTCCCTATCTGCACCTAAACATTCTACAAAATCTGGCCCCTCAGACCCAACCTTTAGCGACTAGTTTTTAAATTCTTGTTCATAGGCCTAATTTTGATTTGCTTACAGATAAGAATGAGCTCTGGTAAATAAGGGAATTAGAGTCTGGACAGATATCAAGAGCTGATTGGCAGCTAGGTTTATTTTCATAAACTACTTTTGAACTTGTGATACGTGGCATATGCTGCCATTTATTTGTGATGGAATTTCATAATGTCACTTACCGGGTCTGTTCTACAAATAAAGAATAAAGCTGCTGTATTGACATGAGAATCCGGGCATTTGGTCATGGGGGACCATTGAACTGTTAGAATGATAAGTACAGCATGGAATGTTCAGAAGACCAATACGTTCTTCTCTTAATAGAATCCTAGAATATCAGGGTTGGAAGGAACCTCAGGAAGTATCTAGTCCAACCCCTTGCTCAGACCAGGACCAATCCCCAACTAAATCATCCCAGCCAGGGCTTTGTCAAGACTGACCTTAAAAACCTCCAAGGAAGGAGATTCTACTACCTCCCTAGAGAACCCATTCCAGTGCTTCACCATCCTCCTAGTGAAATAGTGTTTCCTAATATCCAACCTAAACCTCCCCCACTGCGACTTGAGACCATTGTTCCTTGTTCTGTCATCTGCCACCACTGAGAACAGCCGAGAGCCTCCTCTTTGGAACCTCACTTTATGTAGCTGCTAGCAAATCCCTCCTCACTCTTCTCTTCTGCAGACTAAATGAGCCCAGTTCCCTCAGCCTCTCCTCATAAATTATATGCCCGACCCATCAGATCATTTTCATTGCCCTCCGCTGGACTTGGTCCAATTTGTCCACATCCTTTCTGGAGTGGGGGGCCCAAAACTGGACTCAATACCCCAGATGTGGCCTCATGAGTGTCAAATAAAGGGGAATAATCACTTCCCTTGATCTGCTGGAAATGCTCTTACTAATGCAGCGCAATATGCCGTTGGCCTTCTTGGCAACAAGGGCACACTGCTGACTCATATCCAGCTTCTTGCCCACTGTAACCCCCAGGTCCTTTTCTGCAGAACTGTTGCTTAGCCAGTCAGGCCCCAGATTATAGCAGTGCATGGGATTCTTCTGTCCTAAGTGCAGGACTCTACACTTGTCCTTGCTGAACCTCATCAGATTTCTTTTGGGACAATCCTCCAATTTGTCTAGATCACTCTGGACCCTGACCCTACCCCCCAGGCATATGTACCTCTCCCTACAGCTTAGTGTCATCTGCGAAGTTGCTGAGGGTGCAGTCCACGCCATCCTCTCGATCATTAATGAAGATATTGAACAAAACCAACCCCAGGACAGACCCCTGTGGGGCACTCTGCTTGATACCGGCTGCCAACTAGATCCATTGATCAACACAACCCGTTGAGCCCGCGTAGGGCAGTTCTATCCAGTTTCTTAACTACTCAAAGCTGGAATTGGTCCAGAAATTATGAATAGTGTAGCCAAAGAATTTGGCCTTTTTGCTGATTGTGTCATTCATTAATTGAGCCTCATTTCTGTATTTGCTGAGCATTTAATGCAAATACAGAGACAGAGTCCAGATTTCAGCCTTTCTAGAAATTTAACCCCAAACATCAGACGTTTGGCTTCAAATTTCAAAAATCCTGTTTCCCCCTAATTTCTAAAAGGTTGATGTTGTTACCTATACCAGGGGTGGCCAAAGCACGGCCTGTGAGCCACATCTGGTCTGTGGGCCCATCCTGTGGGGCCCCTGAGCTCCTGGCTGGGGAGGCTAGCCCCTGGCCCCTCCCCCGCTGTCCCTCCCCAGCCTCACAGGCAGCACTTTGGGGGTGGGGTTGCGTGCTCCTGTGGGGCAGCATGTCTGGCTCCGGCCAGGCCATGTGGCTGCCGGACACACTGCTCTGAGCGGCATGGTAAGGGGGCCAGGGGGCAGTCAGGGGACAGAGAGCAAGGGGTGGTTGGATGGGGCAGAGGTTCTGGGGAAGGCAGTCAGGAGACAGGGAATGGGTGGGAGGGTTGGATAGAGTGTGGGAGTCCCCAGGGTCTGTCAGGGGATAGGGGTGTGGATGGGAGGGGGGGTTGGGTAGGAGGTGGCCGGGGGACAAGAAGCAGGGAGCCTAAAGAGGGAGTGGGGTCCCAGGGGAGTGGTTAGGGGCGGGAGTTTCTGGAGGGGGTGGTCAGGGGACAAGGAGCAGGGAGGGTTGGATGGGTTGGGGATTCTGAGGGGGGCAGTCAGGGGGTGGGAACTGGGAGGGGGTCGGATAGGGGGTGGGGCCAGGCCGTTTCGGGAGGCACAGCCACACAATTTTGCAACCCCGATGTGGCCCTCGGGCCAAAAAGTTTGCTCCTCCCTGACCTATACTTTACCTTTGACACATATCACAACTTTCTGAGCACATGCTAATGCTTATGATCCCAGTAATGCTGTCTGAACAACACAACCTTTACCTGTAGTCTGTCTTTAGTCACCAGGGAGACTTTCTTGGACTCCTTCTCTTCTTACTCATCCTAATCTTTGGCCCTATCTTCCTTAAATAAAGGCCAACTTTCTATAACCAATGAGTAACTAAGCCCCCATTGGACCACTGCAGCGAACCAGGGCCAGTGGAAGCCACAATCGGCTGAACTTGCGGATGTGGCAGGTAAACAACTTCCTCTAGTCTCCTTCAGTCTCTTCCCTGCTGCAACCTGTGCTCCTTCCTCCAGATTTCATGCATGTTGCTACAGCTTTCTCTTTAACATTTCTGGCTATTGTTGCATCTTTGTGTCAATGTTTGCTGACTTGCTGGGGCCAGCGGTTGCTATCCCCACTCTTGGGACATGGCTTTTAATGGCCTTTTATTGGTGTCTGTTAGGCCTAAATTCCTCCAAGTGTGCTGGTCTTCAAACCGGCCTCCCACTTCTTGTATGTGTTACGGCTGCTTGGTGGGAACTTGTCTCAAGTCAGATGATGGCTGAGGCTCTTTCTAGTCCCCCTGGTCCTGATCTTGACCTCGTCTGTCTGGATGCGTTGTCTGACAGTCAGTCGCTATTCTGTAGTTGTCTCCGCTTTTCTCTCCGCTGCTCTCCTGACTCTGTCGTTACCTCACATGGCCTGTGTCCCACTGCGGCTACAACTCTTGCCCTTTGCCATTGTGGCTATTTGATGTTTGGACCCAAGTCTACACACCTGTGCGTAGTGGCCTCAGGTCCTTGGCTTCTTGGTTGTGGTGGGCTGCCTGCCTAGTGGGGTGTTCTCTTAACTGCATCTGTGTCCTGTTTCTATTTCCACCACTGGGCTGCCACAGATGACCTCTCAAGGGAAGCAGAGTCTTGGTTCTCTGGCCCATCAATCCCTGTGCTGGGCTACCATTTGGCCCTTGGGAAGGAGAATTACAATGGTCCATCATGGCCAGATAGTGACCCCTTCCTGTCTGTTTGGCTTTTGCCATCAGTCTCCTGAATGTCTGTAGTGCCATCGCTGCCTCCCTTTGCTAGGTCCCCAAGGGAGACCCCAACCCATTTGGGGCTGAATCGGTTGTATTCTGCCGCAGTGTGCTGTGGCCACTGTTGGAGCATCAGAAGTCAGGGATGCCAGACCTTGCACCTTCAGTTTCCTTATCACAGGCCTTGCCTCAGTGTCCTCCAGACAGTCCAACTTCCGGTCATTAGAAGTGACCAGGTGTGTTATGACATGTTCCCAGGGTTGGGTTGGGATTTCATGAGGCTGTAAAGATTCCTTCTGTTGTCGTTCACGTCTCACACAGTTCCTTATGCGCCTCTCAGAGGGTGTTCATGCCTGGCTGTCTCAGGCATGTCTTGATCTCCAGGTGTGAAGTGTGTGTCCATCTCAGGATGTCAGCTTGTAAATCTGCCGGGATCACTGCTCGGGGCCCTTTGCACAAACCCTGTCTTGTGCACACACCTCATCCCTCAGCAGGGGGAGCGTCCTGGGGCACCTGCTCCTTGTGACTCGGCCAGCCCTGGAGTATGAATCGTTTTCCTGCCTGTGCCCACATCCTGTCTGGTGTTTGGTTTGATTGCCTGGAGCCTCCCGGGGGGGATGCAAAGGCGTTGTGGCAGGTGGATAGACTGTCTCCTGTCCCACCGAGCCATCCATGCCGGACCCTGGATTATCTGCCCTGCTTAGTGTATCTGCCACCAGGGGCGATTTTCCTGGGCCTCACCTCAGAGCGCTGCAATGTAAATACCGGGTGTGGCAGTCGCAGGGGTGCACTCAGCCTTGGCTTCTCAATGATGCTTTCTAATGGCTTGTGCTCAGACTGCATGTTCGCCAGGGGTCCAGAGCGGAGCTGATGGGATTGGTCCATTCCACAGAACGTAGCCAGGAGCTCTTCATCTGTCTGAGCATGTGTCCCTTCTCCCCTGTCCCTCCTTCCCCACTTGCCCCTTGTCTGGCAGGACTCTGCTAACAAATGTGCATGGCTGGCTTTGCATCAGTGCGGCCTGGGGGCCTCCATTCTAAGTGGAGTGCTTTGCATTTGTCCTTAATGAATTTCATCCTATTTACTTCAGACCATTTCTCCAGTTTGTTCAGATCATTTTGAATTTTAATCCTAGCCTCCAAAGCCCTTGCAACCCCTCCCGGCTTGGTATCATTTGCAAACTTTGTAAGTGCACTCTCTATACCAATATCTAAATCACTGATGAAGATATTGAACAGAACCGGTTCCAGAACTGATCCCTGTGGGACCCTACTTGTTATGCCCTTCCAGCATGACTGTGAACCGCTGATAACTGCTCTCTGGGAACAGTTGTCCAACAAGTTATGCACCCACCTTGTAGTAGCTCCATCTAGGTTGCATTTTCCTAGTTTGTTTATGAGAAGGTGATGCGAGACAGTGTCAAAAGCTTTACTAAAATCAAGATATACCAAGTTTACCACTTCCCCCCTATCCATAAGACTTGCTACTCTGTCAAAAAAAAGCTATCAGGTTGGTTTTACATGATTTGTTCTTGATAAATCCATGCTGACTGTTACTTATCACCTTATCTTCTAGATGTTTGTAAATTAATTGTGTGGTTATTTGCTCCATTATCTTTCTGGGTACAGGAGCTAAGCTGACTGGTCTGTAATTCCCCAAGTTGTCCTTATTTCACTTTTTATAAACTGGCACTATGTTTGCCCTTTTCCAGTCCTCTGGTATCTTTCCCGTCTTCCATGACTTTTCAGAGATAACCACTAATGTATCAGATATCTTCTTATTCAACTCCTTGACTATTCTAGGATGTATTTCATCCGCTCCTTGGTGACTTGAATACATCTAAATTGCCTAAATAATTTTTAACTTGCACTTTCTCTATTTTACCCTCTGATCCTACCTCATTTTCACTGGCATTCACTATGTTAGACGTCTAATCACCACCAACTGTCTTGGTGAAAACCAAAACAAAGACGTCATTAAGCACCTCTGCCATTTCCACATTTTCTGTTATTATTTTTCATCCCTTATTGAATAATGTGCCTACCCTGTCCTTGGTCTTCCGTTTGCTTCTAAAGTACTTGTACAGTTTTTTCTTGTTATCCTTTATGTCTCTAGCTAGTCTAATCTTGTTTTGTGTCTTGGCCCTTCTAATTTGTTTATATTCACCCTTCGTAATTTGATTTAGTTTCCAATTTCTGTAGGACTTTTGAGTTTTAGATAATTGAAGATCTCCTGGTTAAGCCAAGGTGGTCACTTGCCATACTTCCTATCTTTCCTATGCACTGGGATAGTTTGTTCTTGAGTCCTTAATAATGTGTCTTTGAAAAACTGCCAACTATCTTCAGTTGTTTTTCCCCTTAGACTTGCTTCCCATAGGATCTTATCTACCAGCTCCCTGAGTTCGTTAAAGTCTGCCTTCTTGAAATCCATTGTCTATTTTGCTGTTCTCCCTCCTACCATTCCTTAGAATCATGAACTCTACCATTTCATGATCACTTTCACCCAAACTGCCTTCCACTTTCAGAATCTTAACCAGTTCCTTCCTACTTGTTAAAATCAGATCCAAAACAGCCTCTCCACTAGTAGCATTCTCCATCTTGTGAAATAAAAAATGGTCTCCAATACATCCAAAAACTTGTTGGACAATCTGTGCCTTGTTGTGTTATTTTCCCAACAGATATCTCAGTAGTTGAAATCCCCTATTAGCACCAAGTCCTGTGCTTTGGATGATTTTGTTAGTTGCTTACAAAAAGCCTTATCCGCCTCTTCTTCCTGGTTAGGTGGCCTGTAGTAGACCCCTACGATGACATCACCCTTGTTTTTTACTTTCAACAAGACTTTGAAAGACTTTCAACAAGACTGTTTCCTATTTCCATCTCAACCTCAATCCAAGTGTATACATTTGTAATGTATAAAGGCAACATCTGGAGTACTGTGTCCAGTTTTAGGGCCCATACAAGAAAGATGTGGATAAATTGGAAAAAGTCCAGTGGACGGCAACAAAAATGATTAGGGGGCTGGAGCACATGACTTACAAGGAGAGGCTGAAAGAACTGGGATTGTTTAGTCTGCAGAAGAGAAGAATGAGGGGGGATTTGATAACTGTTTACAACTATTTGAAAGTGGGTTCTGAAGAGGATGGAGCTGTTCTCAGTTGTGGCAGATGACAGAACAAGGAGTAATGGTCTCAAGTTGCAGTGGGGGAGGTTTAGGTTCAATATTAGGAAAACTTTTTCATGAGGAGGCGATGAAGCGCTGGAACGGGTTCCCTAGGGAGGTGGTGGAATTTCCTTCCTTAGAGGTTTTTAAGGTCAGGCTTGACAAAGCCCTGGCTGGGATGATTTAGTTGGGGTTGGTCCTGCTTTGAGCAGGGGGTTGGACTAGATACCTCCTGAGGTCCCTTCCAAACCTGATATTCTATGATTCTCTTCTATGATTCTCTGACCTCCTCCTTTTTTCCCTGCAAGTCCTTCCTGAGCAAGCTGTACCCCTCAATACCAATATTCCAGTCATGCATATTATCACATGCATATTATGTCATAGCTGTGTTTATTTACTAGCAGTATGAGTTTTTCATGCTTATGCCCCATACTTCTCACATTAGTATACAGGCATCTAAGATATTGATTTGATTTCCCCACCCCCTGCAGTTTTGTCTTGTTTCCCCCTTATTTCTGCTATAACAGCCCATGCTCCCTCCAGATTCCAACCCTTCTCTCAGGTTTCCATGTTTTTTGCTTACCTGCGGACTTTGGTCACCTGACCCTTTCAACCCTAGTTTAAAGCCCTCATCACAAGGTTAACCCGTCATATCCAAATATGCTCTTCCCCTTCCTCGATAGGTGGACCCCATCTCTGCTTAGCATCCTTCTTCCTGGAACAACAAGAAAGCTGAAGTCCTCATGGCGACATCATCCTCGTAGCCAGACATTCACCTCCGGGATGCATCTGTCTCTGCATGGACCCCTACCCTTGACCGGAAGGATGGAAGAGGATATTCTGAACTCTCTGAACTCCTTCACTTGTACTCCCGGAACCCTGGATCACTTCTGATCTGCTGAGGGTCCTACCTCACAGTATCATTAGCGACCACATGGATGAGTAGCATGGGGTAGTAGTCAGAGGGCTGGATGATCTTCAACAATCCCTCTGTAATGTCTCAGATACAGGCCTCTGGCAGGCGGCATACTTCCTGGAACACCATGTCCAGGTGACAGATGGGTGCCTCCATTCCCCTCAGAAGAGAGTCACCAACCATCACTACCCTAAGTTTCCTCCTGGGAGTGATAAGTTGATGGACGATAGGTCAATCAATGGCTATTAGCCAAAATGGTCAGGGATGCAATCCCATGCTCTGGTGTCCCTAAACCTCTGACTGGGAAACTGGGAATGGGAGACACGGGATGGATCACTTGATGATTATCTGTCATATTCACTGCCTCTGAAGCATCTAGCATTGTCCATTCTAGGAGACAGGATACTGGGCTAAATGGACCATTTTCTGACCCAGTCTGGCCGTTCTTATGTTCTTTTCAAGCCATCCTACTTGAAAACCTTTATACCTGTGTGTTAGAGAGAAGTCTGACCCTTAGGTCCAAACACAGCTCCCCACCCCAGAACAAAGCACTCGGATATCACAATGATGGATGCAGTGTGAAAACCAAGATAGACAGACTGATCAATCCATCCTTGGAGCTGTTTGAAATCTTAAATCCAGACCCACATTTTACAATTGGCATGTGTGTTTATAATGGGCTGAACCAACACCTTCGGTCTGAACGCTGGCGTATTTGATATCCAAATCTATACTAAACACTGGGGCTTATGCCCATCTGTAGGTGTAAATCTATGGGCTGTGCAACTGGATTCCACAGATACTAAAGAAACCCAAATCTACTACGTTTTTCTCCGTCTCCGCAACCCTTCATCTTTATCTGATGGAAACAACATGAAAACGTGTCCCCACATATATTTCTCCTGTCCAAGGACTGAGATGCCAGGGGAAGAGCAGATAGTAGCAGCAGCAGCAGTAGTTATTTTGCTGCCATAAATAGCTCTGTCAAGCATTGAAAGAGTCAATTTGAAATATAAGCACAAACACAAATACCAGAAAGAACTCACACCCTTAAAAGGGACAGGAAACCTTTTCCCTTCTTCTGCCCATAATGGGTCCTGACTGGAGATTCTAAACGTCCTTCTCTCTCCAGCAAGCCAGGCCTAAAATGGGCATATCTCAGTGCCGTTTGCTTAATACGCCCTCCTGTACAACATATGTAAACGAAATACTAATTCAGTTACATAGGATTAGTTGATCTCCTTGGGCTAGGCATAGGGAGAGAGGGAAAAAAACACAGACTTGTTTTGATGACTTAACTGAGCAAACATAACAAGAGAGTGATGAAAAGGTAAGGAAAGATAAGACAGGGTAAACAAAGAGCACCAACAGGCACTAGCTATGTAACAGTAGCGTTGTGCTCGGCAGGGAGTAAACCATTACTCACACCGCCACAGGTACAGTATGTAATGGGGAGTCGGTTTATGTCACAGCAAGTTTTGGTTTGCTCTGCTATTGTTTTTATTTAAAGAGAAAAAGGTTAAGTTATGTAGAGAAGCAAATGTAAATGCTCCATCTTCCCTGTAACAGCAGGGCTCGGGGCTAGGGTTATTAGGTCTCTGCCTCTACCCTCAGGAAAGACTCTGGCAGCAAAACGTCCTCGCTGAGCTCTGTTAAGGTGTGGCACTGTATTGCAAGGACTCAAGAGCACACTGTCTGCCTGTCTCGCTGATCCAGCAGGATTTTCGCATCCCTGGCTTTCTAGGATTGCATGGAAGTCCCAAATTCAGCCATGTGAAAATATTCCCAGAGGGTGAAATTCACTCATTTGGCATAGGCTACAGGTAGTCAGGTGATCAGTGAGTGGATTGGAGGTGGGTAGGGAGGTGAAATCTACTGCCCACAACCAGAGTGATGGGTGCAGTGCCTTTGTGTAGGTTCCCTTCAGCTTCTAGTCCAGCCCATTCAAAGAGACTCTTGGAGCTTAGTACTGAGGGCATTGGATCTGCAGCCCTTCCCTCGGGTTACACCGTGAAAAGCCCCATTCATCACAGTGACTCCCACCCTCCAATGGAATAGTGAAATATTCATGTTCTGCACATGAGTTTTGGTGAAGAGCATGAATACACTCCCCAGGTCTAGGCAGTCTCTGGTGGTTTCCAAACATGCCACATTCCAGAAAGATCCAGAACCCGGCTCTGTGTCTGACCCAAACTGAAGGCTGTGGCATGAAACCAGCATGGTTCTCATTTTCTTTTTACCTTTCTTTAAATTATTTTTAGACATCCGTATGCATAAGGAAATCACTTACTCTGCTCAAAAGGTCTCAAAATGAAAAAGTTACTCTGAAGTTAGCTCTTGCCACCTCATGCGTGACTAAAACCATATACAGTACAGGCACCTTGCAGCAGAAAGTGATTAAATAGTGTTCCTCCATTGTGTGAGGGATGAAAAGCAGCTAGGATTCTGTACCTGACTATATATCAATTCACAGGCAAACATATTTTGCTAACTTCCAGTTAATGTAGCTGTTTCACATTCATGTTAAGATAGATGTACATTAAAAATGGTCCAGGACAAAAAAATTAGACCCTTGTTTTGCAACTGTGTACATGTAGGTGGTCACCAATGCCTTCATGGAGATCCACTGACTTCCATGGGCCTGTACACAAGCGAGTCTGTCTGTACATATGCAGCTGCAAATCAGGGCCTTATTGTTTAACAGTAAGAAAAGGTGCAATTAAGGGAAGGCAAACATGAAGATTTACACGCACAGAAAGCTTGAAGTATAAAAATTAAACCATGCTGACTTTATAGGGACCCTCCAAAAGTTACTCTCTTCCATTTTAAGAAAGCAT
This sequence comes from Dermatemys mawii, assembly GCA_007922305.1. Classification (NCBI taxonomy): domain Eukaryota; kingdom Metazoa; phylum Chordata; order Testudines; family Dermatemydidae; genus Dermatemys; species Dermatemys mawii. Next base: position 13,036,007 of record ML677388.1, read on the forward strand.
AGCATTGAAAGTCCTACAATGATTTGTTCAATTTATTTCAAACTTTGCAAAGATTCTACTCTGGTACCAAAGTAATTACAAAGATTTTGAAGCCAAAGGAATTTGTTTGTCTAAAGCTGTGTGTGAGAATGAGGGTACGTGACAGAGAAAATTAGGTTTATAATGAAAACCCAATTATCCTCTCATCATGATTTCTTATAAACCTGCCAAAATTATCCTCTCACTGAGACCAGTTACAAAGTCTTGCTTTTCGGGTCTTATTGCAAAGAATGGAGTAGCATCCGTATCTGATTCAAAGCAAACAGCAGAGTTTCCAATTGTGAGGTCACCAGAACTAGCCTACAACTTGAATTTAACTCAACACAAAAGTCTTCTGTTAGCAGACCTGCCAAACCTCCGGGAAAACAAAACAAAACAGACTTTGGGCTTGTTTTTAGCTTAATTGACTTGTGAGTTGCTTGTTGGCTAGTTTTTGGCTTGTAGCTTGTTGCTTTTTTTTTTTTTTTTTGTCAGCTCCTGTCAAGCAGAGGCAAGTGGTGGGGTGGGGGAGGGAATTCAGGGGTGCACAGCGGGCCCACCAGAATCCTAGACAGCATACCGGGGGGGATCTAGTCACAAAGAGTGTTGGGGTTCTTAGGGATTGGCTTGTTTTGGCCTTATTTTGAAATGGGATTAGCTTGAATTTTGCCTTATTGTGAAAGTCAGGGTGGTTATTTGCAGTGTGAAAGTTGGTAACTGTGCCTGTTAGGCATTTTCATCCCATCTGCTAGGCTTTGATCTTTTGAACTGGAGCAGAATGTGTCAGAAATGGAAAACAGTTAAAAAGAGGAAATATTAATTTAACCACCAGCAACCTCAGCCTCCACCACCGCTTAGTTCAAACTGTCCCCATTGTCGGCACCAGCCCTTGCTAAGGAATTACCCCATGGACTCCCATCACATTTAAGCTTCTTGCCACCATCTTCAAAGCTCCACAGAACTTTGCCCCTCCCTGCTTTCCTCCCTTGCCAGGATTCGTGTTGCGCCCCTCCCACTTGCCATGCTCCACCAATTCCCTACACATGGTTCAGCCCCTTGAACCTACCTGCAACCCCCCCATCTGTACATTTAAATCCCTCTGCTGCCACATTGCCCACAGCGAATGGAATGGCTAGGATATAAATTGCCTGTTTGAGCAACTTCCCCTAACCTCTGTCTCTATATTGTGAGCGACTTGGGGCAGGAATCGTCATTCCTGAGGGCTTGGAAAATGTCCAGCATATAGTGGGAGCTAATGTAAATAACAACAACAGGGGTAATATGGGATGTCGGATGCTTTGACAAGTACGAGGACGTAACTGATTCCCTGGCAAATTTCCTCCTCCCTGTCGGCATGGCCAGGCAGATGGCCAATAACAGAACGATTTACAATTCTTTACAGATAATGCCCGTTTAGCTACCTGGATCCTATCCCTGTCATTATGGTCAGATAATGTAATTGTGACTCCTCTTTGCTGTTGCTTTCCAAAGTGGGTTCTGAAACAGATCTCCACCAAAAGAGGATTTGTTCAAACACAGAACGAGGGAATAAAACAGCAGATAAAACCCATGGGATTGCAGCATGCTTTCCTTATGAAGGATACCAAGCACTTGTTCTGGTACAAGAGAAGCAGTGAAGGGACTGAGAGGGAAGGAGATTTTGCTAGAGAGGTATTAACTGCAGGAGAAGAGACAAGATGCACTAAAGCCAGAGAAGAAAAGTTTGCAATGAGGAGTAGCGGTGGGGAGAGCTATGAGACAGTGGTCATGGAGAAGCAGTAGGATGTAATGAGAGCGCCTAGGTATGGAGATTGGCTGCTGGACTGGGGAATGGGCTCCCACGGGGCGCCCCACCACTGGGACATGGGGAGAGTGCTTGAAAACATGCTGCAGGCTTTACCCTGCCCCGTGGAAGAGAGGAGCTAATAGGTTGTTTCCACCTCTGATTTCTAAAGCTGAGCATCCAGACTTTGGGACAGTTCTCTCTGGAAATTCCAGAGCCGCCTAGCGTGGCACATTGGTATTGGAGTTCCTGTGTCTGAACCCAAGTCTCACGTGACAACCTGCTGGGAAACGTGTCCAACCCAATAATGTCACTGGGACACCTCCCACAGACCAGGCCCCTCTGAGGGTGGGATTTGCATTGTCGGTGTCCAGAGTGAAGAGAGATGGCTGGAAAACGGGAGGAGGGAGCAGGAACAAACATTTCTCAGCATTTCCCCAGATTTTAAAAACTTGAAATTGTAAATGTTATTGAAATGTTGAAATTTGAAACATTTGGACCAGCTCTAGAGCTGGTACGAAAACAAACCAAACCTGGGGAGGGGAATTTCCCCTTTTCTTGAGGGGGGGGATTTGTAAATTCCTAGTAATAACAATCTCCTGGGCCTGGGCTGGAATTTAGCCTCCGGGGGGTTCTTTCAGGGGATTCTCTGGGCAGGGGACAGAGCTGGGCTAGGAGCTCAGACACCGCACTCCCGGCTCCAGTGCAGCAGAGCGAGGGAAAAGGCGGCAAGACCAGGCTTCCTCACCCTTGGGTGCCATATTGTCCCTTTCGTGCTTTTGGCCGCCTGGACAAATTAAAGCTTAAAGCTCCTTTTGCCCAGGATCCCCTCTGTTGAGTTGTGCACACACAACCCAGCCCCAGCCTTTGGCCTGGGCCCTTCCAGAAAATCAGAAACAGGAAGTCAGAGAATCAGTATATCCAATAGTCCACCATGGCTAAACAGTGGGCAAGCCAAGAGGACAGCTCACATGCATTTATCCTGAGATATTTTGTGGAGGGTTGATAAAGCTCCAGAGCCTGGAGTCATGTGGTTGTGTGTGAATCTCAGCTTTCATTAAAAAAAAAAAAAAAAAAAACCACAAAAAAACAGACTGATTGCAGAGATTCTAAACACGTCTTTGCATATCTCAATCGTAGAGAATGAGGAGGAAAAAACTGCCTTAAGATGTTTTATGTGCAGGGCTGGTGAAGCAGTATTTCCAGTAAGGACAAGAAAGTGTTTGTACTATTGTACAAGGCACAGGTAAAACCACCTCTGGAATACCATGTGCAGTTCTGGGCTTCCATGTTTAAGAAAGATGAATTCAAACTGGAACAGGTGCAGAGAAGGGCTACTAGGATGATCCAAGGAATGGAAAAATCTACCTTATGAGAGGACACTGAAAGAGCTTGGCTTGTTTAGCCTAACCAAAAGAAGGCTGAGGCGAGACATGATTGCTCTCTATAAATAAATCAGAAGAAGGATAAATATCAGGAAGGGAAAGGAGTTATTCAAGTTAAGCACCAGTGCTGGCACAAGAACAAATGGATATTAACTGGCCATCAACAAGTATAGGCTCAAAATTAGACAAAGGATTCTAACCATCAGAGGAGTGAAGTTCTGGAACAGCCTTCCAAGAGGAGTACTGCGTAAAAAAACCTAACTGGCTTCAAGACTAAGCATGATAAATTTATGCAGGAGATGGTACAATGGGACTGCCTAGAATGGGCATGTAGACAATCTGCAACTGCTAGCAACAAATATCTCCAATGGCCGGTGATGGGACACTAGATGGCGAGGGCCCAGGTTACTACAGAGAATTCTTTCCCAGGTGTATGTCTGGTGGTTCTTGCTCATGTACTCAGGGTCTAACTGATTGTTATATTTGGGGTTGGTAAGGAATTTTCCCCAAGTCTGATTGGCAGAGACTCTGGAGTTTTTTTATCTTCCTCTGCAGCATGGGCCCAAGTCATGTGCAGGTTTAAACTAGTGGAAATTGTGGTTTCTTTGTAACTTGAAGTCTTTAAATCATGATTTGAGGACTGCAGTAACTCACCCAGAAGGTGAGTGAGATTCTGTGGCCTGAAATGTGCAGGAGGTCAGACTAGATGATCATGATGGTCCCTTCTGGCCTTAAAATGTATGGCCCTGGTTACAATGGCATTTTATAGCACTATAAAGCTTCCAGGAGCGCTATAACTTACTACCCGTCCAGACTGGCGAGGCATGTAGAGCGCTATAAACCCACAGTTATAGCGCTGCTGGTAATCCTCCCTTCCCAGAGGATTAACAGCTATTGCGTATTCCGTGTTCCATCTTCTCAAGTGTGAATGAGTATTAACACAGATAGCGCAACAAGTGATCTCTGGGGACGCCCCGAGCCATTTAAGGCAATTGACGTCTCTTCCCTTTGTTTTGAACTCTGGCAGGAGGAATGCGGAAGTATGTTTTCAGAGTCTCTCTCTTAACTCGAAAGATAAGCAGTGCAAATGTTTAGGGAGGGAGCCTGTCTGAAATACAAAGCCTGCCTAGTCTTCTCTGTCAAAGAACGCTTACTGACAGGCTCTCAGAAGGATGAACTGTCTCCCTCCGCATACACACAACACGTTCCCCCTCACCCCCCCTTGCTTGAAAAGCACGTTGCACTCAGCTGAATGCTGGGATAGCTGCCCATAATGCACCATTCCTGTGCCACTGCAAGTACTGGAAATGTAGCCACGCTACACCGCTGGTGGGTATCAGTGTGGCCACGCTATAGCGCTATCCCTATAGCTGTATATGAAGACAGCTATAACCAATAGCGCTATAAACCTGTAAGTGTAGCCATGCCCTATGTGTCTATGAGAAAGGGAGGTCCCAGAAACAGAGGTGTTGGAACAGCTGGAGATGGATGGTTCATTATTTATCCTACAGGTCAGAAGGAAACAGCTGAACTACTGACCAAAATAGATAGAATGCATCATCGTAAACACTTACTGTACTATCCCAGCGGGCAGAAACATGGCCAGTATTGGAAAAGCTCTTTTAAAAGGTACTATGGATAATTCCAGGAATTACTGATCAGTGAATTTTAGTTCAAGGAAAAACTGACAAGGAAATAAGCAAACAAGAATAAGGCATCAAATGTGGCAAACACATGATAAATGCCATTATTAACTTAAAGCTCATATTAGAAATATCAATTGAAATGGGGAAAATGGTATAGATGTATTTCATTGACTTCCAGAAAGCATTTGACAGAATCTACCAGTACAAATTGCTCTCTATATTAAGATTTGTGGGCATAGATGGACATGAACTCCAAGTAACAAACAATTATCCCAGAATCATAAGACAATTATAATGAGATGAAAATGAAAATCTAACAGATCAAGAATGGAATAAGACAAAGTTGTATAATGTCACTGACTTTATTCAACATTTATAGCAAGCATTTGATGAAATTAATTAAAGACACAGAAGAAGGTATTAAGATGAATGCAAAATGGGTGAATAATATTTGATATGCAGATGACAGTACTGTTGGTTGATTCAGAAGGTCTGATGAAGTTAGTGGAGATTATATATGAATATGACAAAGCATATAGTCTAGAGAATAATGTGAACAGGACTAAAACTATGTGGTATGCAAGGATCATTGGAAAACATGAAAGATTCCAGTGACTGATACAGCCATACAGCATGTGAGAAATTATTGCTACTTAGGAAGCATCATTACAGAAGAGAGAAGTTTGAATATTGAAATCAGTGCCAGAGTAGCAACAATGAAGGAGATATTCTGGAAGAATAAATTTATGACAGAAGGACATAAATCTGAAGACTAAATTCTTGCTCTTAAAAATCTTACATTTGGTCTGTTAAATGACGGTTCTGAAACATAGACATTCAACAATTGATAATAAAGAAATGACAATCCTTTGAATTATGGTGTAATAGAATAATTCTGAAAATATTGTGGAAAGATCATATGACCAAATGAAAAAGTATTGGCTATAACTGGAATTCTGCTAATCTTAGAGATTTTAAGAACAGAAAGATTTGATTTCCATGGCACATTTTAAGAAGTTCAGTGGGTGATGCAAGCTTATGGCAACTGGAAGGGAAAGTTGATAGCAGAAGAACACAAGGAAGAAAATGAAGATCTTGGATGGACAATATGTTATCCTGGGTGGATCAAAAGGCGTATTCATTCACAAAGAGATTAGCCATACATAACGAAATACCATAGTTACAAACTTCCAGTAATGGAAATACCACATCGGAAGAACCACCTTAGGTCAGGATCAGGAAAAATAATATAGAAAATCTTTAAAAACAGAGTTATAAAACTCTTCCCTAAAAGAGACTAATATGATAGAGATAAACTAAAGCAGCTCTAGCAAGTATAACTTACGGCTCTTTAACCTGCCTCAAATCTTTAAGTGCTACCAAACCATAGGAGTGGATTAAAAGGAGGCAGTGAATATAAGTTATTGACATTTTCCAAAAGCCTTTGATAAGTTCACAAGAGGCTGCCAGGGATGCTTGGCAGGTAGAAAGATAAAGTCCTGATTAAAAATTGGGTTGAAGGGAAGGAGGCAAATGGAAGATTGCCCCTCATGCTGAGGTTTGAATCCCATGGTCTGGGACCAGAGCTAGTGCTGCTCAGTGTTATTAACTAATGACAAAGATGAGTAAACGAATAGCACAGTAGCAGTGTCACTAACAAAGAGCTGCAGAGCTAAAGGAATAATTCAGGATGAACAGTGTATTCAGTGAATTGCACTTGTGGGCCCAGATCTTGCAGTGTTATGCATGTGTTTAACTTCAGGCATGTGAGCAGTTCCACTGATTTCAATGGGACTATTCAACGCATAAAGTTAAGCATGTCTGTAAGTCTTTGGGGGATTGAGCCCACAACTATAAACTCTTTGGGGCAAGGGCTTCCTTTTTAGTAAGTGTTTATATAATGCTTAGCACAATGATTTCCTGATCTCCGATGATGATACACTTCTGCTTGGGAATTGTACAAGAACAGTATTGACTATTCTTGGATTTATTTGTGATTAAAAAATATTTGCCAAACAATATTTGGGAATAATCTTTGCTTCTGTGGTTTATTTGTGGTGAGTATTAGGTGTTGAAATCTGAGTTGCTTTAACCAAACACACATCACATGGTAGGTTTCTGTACTCTGAATGGATGGCCATAACTCTCAGAGTCAAGTTTCCAATGAAAATACTCACAATTACAGTGGGCTGGAAAAATTTCCCCAAAACAACATTTCACCATAAAACAGAAATGTTTGAAAATCTCATCGACACCTTCTTTTAATTAAGAATGGCCATGCTGGGTCAGACCAATGGTCCATCTAGCCCAGTATCCTGTCTTCCAACAAAGGTCAATGCCAGATGCTCCAGAGGGAATGAACAGAACAGGGAATCACATCAAGTGATCCATCCCCCATCACTCATTCCCAGCTTCTGGCAAACAGAGGCTAGAGACACCATCTCTGCCCATCCTGGCTAATAGCCATTGATGGATCTGTCCTCCATGAACTTATCTAGTTCTTTTTTGAACCCTGTTATAGTCTTGGTCTTCAAAACATCCTTTTCCAAAGAGTTCCACAGGTTGACTGTGCTTTGTGTGAACACATTTTGCTTGTGTTAAACCTGCTGCCTATTCATTTCATTTGGTGACTCCTAGTTCTTGTGTTATGAGACGGAGTAAATAGCACTTCCTTCCTTCTTTTTCCTCACCAGTCATGATTTCATAGAGCTCTATCATATTGCTCTTACTCGTCCCTTTTCCAAGATGAAAATCCCAGTCTTTCTAATCCTCTCTCATATGGAAGATGTTCCATGCACCTAATCATTTTTGTTGCCCTTTTCTGTACCTTTTCCAATTCCAATATATATTTTTTGCAATGGGGTAACCAGATCTGCATGCATTATTCAAGATGCGGGCGTACCATGGATTTATATAGAGGCAATATGATATTTTGTGTCTTATTATCTATCCCTTTTTCCTGATGATTCCCAACATTCTGTTAGCCTTTTTGACTGCCACTGCTTATTGAGTGGATGTTTTCAGGGAACTATCCACAATGACACCAAGATGAGTGGGGCAACATAGTCGCAGATGATGTGGAGAAAGCTGAAGTACTCAATGCTTTTTTTGCCTTGGTCTTCACAGACAAGGGCAGCTCCCACACTGCTGCACAGGGTAACACAGGATGGGGACGAGGTGAGCAGCCCTGAGTGGTGAAAGAATAGGTTAAGGACTATTTAGAAAAGCTGGACATGCACAAATCCATGGGTCCAGATCCAATGCATCCGAGGGTGCTGAGGGAGTTGGCAGATGTGATTGCAGAGCCATTGGCCATTATCTTTGAAAATTTGTGGTGATCAGGGGAGGCCCTGGACGATCGGAAAAAGGCAAATATAATGTCCATCTCTAAAAAAAAGGGAAAGAAAGAGAACCCGGGGAACTACAGACCGGTCAACGTCACTTCAGTTCCTGGTAAAATCATGGAGCAGGTCCTCAAGAAATCCATTTTGAAGCACTTGGAGGAGAGGAAGGTGACCAGGAACAGTCAACATGGATTCACCAAGGACAAGTCAAGCTTGATCAATCTGATTGCCTTCTATGATGAGAATTGGCACTGTGGATATGGGAAAAGCAGTGAATGCGATATATCCTGACTTTACCAAGCTTTTGATACAGTGTCCCACAGTATTCTTGCCAGCAAGTTAAAGTATGGACTATAAGGTGGATAGAAAGCTGGCTAGATTGTTGGGCTCAACAAGTAGTGATCAACGGCTCAGTGTTTACTTGGCAGCCAGTATCAAACAGAGTGCCCCAGGGGGAGATCCTGGGGCCAGTTTTGTTCAATGTTTTCATTAATGATCTGGAGGATGGCATGGACTGCACCCTCAGCAAGTTTGCAGATGACACTAAGCTGGGGGGAGAAGTAGATAAGATAAGATGGAGGATAGGGATAGGATCCAGAGTGACCTAGACAAATTAGAGGATTGGGCCAAAAGAAATCTGATGAGATTAAACAAGGACAAGTGCAGAGTCCTGCACTTAGGATGGAAGAATATGATTCTATGGTTCTAAGATATCTTTCTTGAGTGGTAACAGTTAATTTAGACCCCCATCATTGTATATATAGTTGGGATTATGTTTTCCAGTGGGCATTGCTTTGCATTTATCAACATTGAATTTCATCTGTCTTTTTGTTGCCCTGTCACCCCGTTTTGGGAAATCCCTTTGTAACTCTTTGCAGTCCACTTTGAACTTAATTATCCTGAGTAGTTTTGCATGATCTGAAAATTTTGCCATCTCACTGTTTACCCCCTTTTCCTGATCATTCATGAATATGTTGAATAGGACTGGTTCCAGTATAGACCTCTGAGGGACTCTACTATTTAGCTGTCTCCATTCTGAAAACTGACTATTTATTCTAATCTTTTTTTCCCTCTATTTATTAACCTCTTACAGATCCAGGAGAGGACCTTCCTTCTTATCACATGACAACTTACTTTTCAAAAGAGCCTCTGGTGAGGGACCTTGTCAAAAATCTTTCTGAAAATCTAAGTACACTATATCCATTGGATCACTGATGTCCACATGCTTGTTGACCCCCTCAAAGAATTCTAGTAGATGGGTAAGGCATGATTTCCCTTTATAAAATTCATGTTGACTCTTCCCCAACAAATTGTGTGCATCTATGTGTCTGATCATTCTGTTTTTTACTATAGTTTCAACCAATTTGCCTGGTACTGAAGTTAGACATATTGGCCTTTACTTGCTGAGATCACCTCTGGAGCCTTTTTAAAAAATTGGCATCACATTAACTATCCTCCAAATGTTTGATACAGAAGCTGATTTAAATGATAAGTAACATACCACAGTTAGTAATTCTGCAATTTCCTTCAGAACTCTTGAGTGAATACCATCTGGTTCTGGTGACTTATTACTGTTTAATTTATCTGTTTGCTAATGACACCTCAATGTGAGATAGTTCCTCAGATCTGTCACCTAAAATGAATGGCTCAGGTTTTGGAATCTCTCTCACATCCTCAGTCTTGAAGACCAATGTGAAGAATTCATTTAATTTATCCGCAATGGCCTTATGTTCTGTGACAAAGCTCTGTCCTTATCTCCGTGGATCCTGCATTTCCTGGCAGATTTCACTAGCCTCAGAGGCTCACTGTGACCCTCCACGTAGCCCTTCTCTCTCTAGAGACAAGGTCACAGCCTAATGAGTCATTTTCATCATAAGCCAGTGAGGAGAAGCTATCCTTCCTGGCACAGTCTCTGTTGTCTTCCAATCTCAGTGATTAACTAGGGGAGGCAGAAAGCAGGGGAGCCTGGGCCTGTCCTCTATTCCAGGCTCCAGCCCAGGGACCCAAATACCATCAGCCACGATGGCTAACCTTTTAGCAACAGAACAAATACAATTCCCTGGGCTACTTTCCCACAGCAGTCCCCGCTTCTTCAAACTCCACTTCACCCTTACCTCAGGGCCTCCTTCCTTCAGTATGATATGTTGTCCAACACTCAGTCTCACCAACAGCACCACTTCCTTCCACAGCTCCTGACATCCACCCCTACCTAACTGGGAGGTTTTTAACTGGTTTCAGCCAGCCCCTGATTGGCTTCAGGTGTCCCAATCAGGCTAGCTATTTCTACTGCTTTCTAGAAGGTTCTTAATTGGTCCCAGGTGTCTTGATTAACCTGAAACAACTGCCATTTGGTTCCAACAGTACCAGGGATTTGTTTAGCCTGGGACTAACATATCTGTTACTTATCACGTTCCTATAGCCATCTGGCCTTGCTCCATCACAGTTCCTTGAGTGCTCCTTTTGCATCTCAATAACCCAGTGGTGCTTAGCAGGCTTCCTGCTTCTGATGTACTTTAAAATGTTTTTGATGTTACTTTGAGTTTTTGGCTAGCTGTTCTTCAAATTCTTTTTTGGCCTTCCTAATTATATTTTTACGCTTGTACAGAATATTCTTTTCAATTATTCACATTGTGATTGCACTGAGACACCCCAGGCATGGACCAGAATCCCATTGTGCTAGGCATTGTAAAGGTGTTGGCTGCCCTGCATCAGAGAGCCTGTAATCTAAATACTCTACTTAGATCCTGCTCAAGTGGGGTTGAGTTAACATGTGCCTTTTAGAAAGACACCAGATTATGATTTCATTGTATATAAAAAAAATATAGGTGTCAGTGAAGATAGTTCAGTGTACAGCAATGGTCAAAAATGAGTAAAATTTAGACCATATTAAAAAAAGGGCTAAATAATAAAAGAAATTATTTTGATGCCATTATCTGAGCTAATGGTATGTCCTCATTCTTCATGTCATCACTACTCACTTTGGCTTTAAGGTGACCCTACACTACAATAAACCACATATGGCTGGTCTGTGTCAGCTGACAGGGCTTGGGTGTGAAGGGGGAGGGTCCCAGAGGCTAGTTCGTTATCCCAAATTGGGATATCTACACTGCAAATTTATAGTCCTGGATCCTGAGACCCCTCAACCTGTGTCAGCTGACTTGGGCCAGCTGTGGACATTTTATTGCAGTGTAGCACAGGGAATCTAGACAAAGATTTAAAAGGCCAGGTCTGGTGAGTGTGGGAAGAAAAGCAAGAGGTGATATTTTAAATGCTGTACACAAAATAATGACTAGTACAGAAAATGCCAGCATGGTGCTCCCTTTACACTTCTTACTCATACAAGGACAATAGCAAGCTCAGTTAAATTAAAAGGTACATTACCCCATTTTAATAAAGGAAAACCTTTTGTGTGACATAATCAAACCACAGATCTGACTGATGAGGGGCAGGGAGCTAACTACCTTTTTCTTTTCTTTTTTTTTTAAAAGGAGAAAGGTTACATAATTGCGTGGATATGAACAGCCTCTGCAGTTATCCAAGCTGTGTAGGATCAGTGATCAATCCTTATGCAGCAGGGTGTAAGGTAATTACTAACCACGACAGTAACAATTTCTACCCTGGTATTGTCTTTTTATGAAAGACCCAGCATTAGATGCTGCTCTAGGCAGGCTACCGAATTAAATGGACCATTGAAAGACTACTAAAGTAGATGGATATTGCACTGATCTGACGGGGCAGGTGACAGACCAGAGATTAGTCTGTTTTTCTACAGCAGAAAGGTAGCTGGATTAGATGACCCATTGGTGTCTCCAAGTGTGGCACAATCCTGTTTCACAGTTTCTAGTGTAAACATAGCTGGGAGGCCACACCTCATCATGCCCAGTTACCACCTTATATGGCTAACAGACATGTAGGCCCAAATTCTCCCAGTGCCAGTGGGTGCTCACTCCTCTACCCCTGACCCCGTGCCAACTTCACCCCTACCTCATACATTCCAACCCCTTCCCCAAAGTCCACACACTAACTCTGCCCCCTCCCTGCCCCTATTGAACTCCTTCCCCAAATCCCTGCTCAGCCCTGCCTCTTCCCCACCTCCTTCCCTGAGCATGCTGCATTCCCGCTCCTCCCACCGCTTGTTACACTACAAAACAGCTGTTTCACGGCAGCAAGCACTGGGAGGAAAAGTGGGGAAGGCACACTAGGGGAGGAGGTGGAGGTGAGCTGGGGTGGGAAGCTGCCGGTGGGTGCACAGCACTCCCAACTTTCCCCCAGGTGTTCTCCAGCCCCAGAGCACCCACGGAGTCGGTGCCTATGAACAGACACCCATATGCAGAAGAAGTACTGCAGTAATTCCAGCAGCTTGCCCCAGAGCGGTAGAAGCACTTCACTATTGACACTGTGTCAGCCAATCTAATCTCAGATGGATGATGTTAACCCAACGAGGCCAGACTTGTTCCATCAGTTCCCTGCTTGCTGATGCTGTAAATTGGACAGCCTTAGTATTTCTCACCCTTGAAATAAAGTGGAATCTCTCCTTTACTTATACAAGGGGTGTTGCCTCTTTCAAACAAGAGCCCAAGCCAAAGGAGAGATGGTTGAGTTTACAGGATGCCTTGTACCACACAATTAACTGAAAATGTCAGAGCCAGAGTGTGTCTGTGGTATTTTTAGGTGGCAGCTCCAGAGGCCTTTGCAGTAGACCAAGTAGGGAGCAGATTGGATCACAGATAATCACAGCTACCCTGAGGGAAACCTTTTCTGTATCAACAGCATCTTTTTCACAGTAGATGGTCCCTTCCCCATCTAGCTAGGAAGCAGCCCAGACTCCCTCCTACTTACTACTATGGGAAAGGCTGGGTGGTCACAACCCCCTGATATCTGTCCTCGACCCCCAGGTTAAAAATCCACAAACGACCCATGAGTCCCTTTCAGTTTCTCTTGAGCTTCTTCTGACACATTCCACTCTTCTCTATCACCTTTCCCCCTGCTGAAAGCAGACGCTGGATTCATCCTCAATGCAATTCAGTGGAGGAAATGAAGTCTCCCAGGGGATGAACGTGCCTCAGTAAAATCCAAGTGATCCATTGTCTGGTTATTAGATCATCATAGCTGTGGTGCTATTATTATGACTCAAGACATAATTTCATTCATAGAGACAAAATTCTCCTCTCAGTTACACCAAGGAATTGCCAGGTGGGATCAGACCAGGGTTCATGTAGTCCCATGTCTTACAAAGGCCAGAACAAACTACATCAGAGGAAGGTGCAGGAAACCCCTGAATATGGGGAAATCTTCTTCCGAAAGTTCACCAGAGATGTATTTAAGCCATGAAGCAGGAGGGTTTATATCTGTTTTGAAATTCTTGGTCTCTTCTTTCTTTTATGCCATTGTAAGTCTGCATGTTCTTTTAATCCATATACACTTCTGGCTCTTCTTTGAATCCTGCTACTCTATTAGCCTCAATGATACCTTGTGACAATGAGTTCCAAAGCCTAATTGTCTGGTGTAAAAATGTGCTGTCCCTCGCACAGGGGTTCATTTCACATACACACAGAATATTCTTTTCAATTATTTAAAACTTCTTTATTCTTGAACCATTTCCCCACCACACCCCCACAAAGATGGCCGAGCAAGCTTCTAATGTAAGCTATCAGCCAAAGCCTGGCCTCAAATCCATGCCAGAATTTGGCCCTTTGTCTTAGTGCAGGGATAGGCAAACTTTTTGGCCCGAGGGCCACATCGGGGTGGGGAAATTGCTTGCAGGGCTATGAATGTAGGGCTGGGGCAGGGGGTTGGGGTGTGGGAGGGAGTGCAGAGTGTTGGGGGGTACGGTGTGCAGGAAAGGGCTCAGAGCAAGGGGTTGGGGCACAGGATGGGTATGGGGTATACAAGAAGGCTCAGGGCAGGGTGTTGGGGTGCAGGGAGGAGTGCGGGCACAAGAGGGGGCACAGGGGAGGGAGGGGGTGCAGAGTGCAGCAGGGGCCTCAATGCAGGGATTTTGGTGCAGGGTACAGGAGTTTGGGGTGCGGGCTCTGGCCTGGCACCACTTATCTGGAGTGGCTCCAGGGTGGCAGCGGTGCACCCTGAGGGCAGGGCAGGCTTCCTGCCTGTCTGCCCTGCTCCCACCCTGGTCCCAGCCCCACGCCACTCTGGGAAGCGGCCACACCAGGCCCTTTTGGCCCAGAAGAGCGGGGATCAGAGGGCTCCACGTGCCTGTGGGTACCTCTCCGAAAACTCCCACTGGCCTCAGTTCCCCGTTCCCGGCCAATGGGTGCCTCGGGGGAGGTATCCACAAGTGAGGGCAGTGCTCTCAGATCCGTCTCCCCTCTCCCAGGGGCCACAGGGACGTGGTGCCCGGCCACTTCCTGGAGGGATGTGGAGCTCACAGCACCACATGGGTGGCAAATCTGGGGCCCAGATCCAGCCTGCAGGCCATAGTTTACCCACAGGGAAAAATTAACACTAAGGCAATGGTGGGCATCCACATATCTATCCAGATATAAGCTCACAGGGCCAAGCCCATCCCTGATGCAACTCCAACTTCTATAGAGCTGTGGCAAGGATGAGTTTGGCCTAAGGCACAATTTCAATGAGAAAAAAAGATTTGGATTACAGAGGCATATGAGTCTGACACCTCACAATGAAATACAAGAGATGGTCAGGTCTCTAAATGCAGAGCAAGGTGGACTGCAAAGCTATGGGCTGGTTCTACATAACTGTCATTTGACTACATTGCACAAATGTCACACACACTGAAGAGCAGTTCCAGTAATGCACAGCACCACATGTGAAAAGGGGGCTGGATGACAGATATTCTGTCAAAGTTTTCAGTTCCTTTACTTTAATCAAATCTATTTACTTAGCTTGGAAATGTTGTGTAGTAGGGTTCTGTGTTTGCACCGTGCCTAGCTCCAACTAAAGCTCCTAGGCTCTATGGCAATACAAAAATACATGCTGGCTGGAACCAGCCTTCTTGGCCATATGTTTGAGATCCCTGATCTAGCAGACAAAGGTGAAACAAAATTCAACAGCTGGAAGCTGAAGCTAGATAAATTCAAACAGAAAACAACGTGCCAGTTTTTAATCGTGAGGTTAATTAACCATTAGAACAGCCTGTCCAGGGATATTGCGGATTATCCAGTACTTGAAGTCTTTAATCAAGACTGGATCTTGCTTTCTAACCACAGCTTATGAGCCTATACAGGGATAATTGAGTGAAATTCTCTTTCCCGCATTCTGCGGGTCAGACGAGAGATGTCCCCTTCTTTCTCCAGCCCCCAGGAAACTCCTTGGTGTGAGCATGTGTTTGAGGGAGTTTGGGGGATAGGGAGCTATAGCTGGGAAGTAGCTAAGGAAGGAGGGCCATGCCCAGGCGATAGCTTCTTTAAGCTGCAATAGTCTCTTGCAGTGTGGCAGAAGACAGGACACAAATTGGAGTCTAATGGCCAAATCCACAGAATATTTAGGTTCCTGTTGGTTCTAGTGAGAGCTAAGCACCTAAAGACCTTTGAGGACCTGGGCTGAAGTGCCCAAGTAAGAATTTAGAGAGTCCTCTGCCCCTGTATCTGGCTCCAGATGGTTCTGGTTATTCACCAGGTGGGCTTCTTGCATTCTTGTGCCGAGAACACAAAACTGCCTGGCCTCTTGCTGATGCATAGGATTGCTATGTTCCTTGCAGTGCTCTGCTCTCTGCTCATTGGCTCCTGAAGTACATCCACATGCCATGGCACAAACCTTCCTCACTGCTGCCACGACAGTGCCACGCTACAGAAACTCTGCACACGTCAAATCATTGAGTTTCTAGAGTGTCCTTATCCCTGCTATAGCATGGTTTTAAAAAGGACACGATCTGGCCCTCAGCTAAGCCTCTTGGAGGCGATGGGCATTGGTACCCAGACATTATTATTACTGTTAGCAAGAACCCAGCATCACCGTGAGCTGGAAGCTGTTGGCCATGTACCGACCACGTATTCCCAGGGTAGCTCTTAGCTTGTGGGTGCTGTTTTCTCTGTGATGCATGCATTTCCTGAGAGCTGCCTGGGTGCAGAAGTGAGACAAGAATAGACCCTGTCTTCCAAACTGTACCCTGATGTTGCTATCTACAGCCTGAAAATTACATGGTAATTCATCTTGGAATTATTTGGTAACTTGAAGGATAATTATGAACTAGCCTGCAAGAACTTGCCCTTGCTACTGCATGGGCAAAACCTCCATGACATTTGCTATGTAATTAAAGAACAAGTCCCTGGTTAGCTATGCCCTAGGAAATAAAGGGATACCTGAAGTTTGATTAAGAAGAATGCAGACTAACTGTTGAGTATATTTAAGAAATACATTATGTGTGTCTCATCCTTCTTGTTCTTGGGCTGAATCCAAACCATTCCTACCCTCTCCTCTATAGGCACCTCGCTCAGCTGCATCTTTGAAGAGCAGACACAGCCTTGAGTGAATGGTAAAAGGGAATCGTAGACACACCTATGTCTCAGCTATAGTTCATTGCCAGGGAGGTCCCTAACGCTACCTCCACCCTAGACAAGTGAGATGATGGAAAATAGTAGTTATGTTAAAAAAAGATCCTCCCACTATTAAGTCTCCTGTATTAAGTCATTTTCATGAGCCCTTAATTTTATATCTTAGTCCCATAAAATGTGAGACAATCTGTCTATCTGGCTACAAGTCTCAGTAGCTCTCCTTCGGCCCCTCCTAGCCCTCCACTCCCTCCCCCCAGTCACAGGGGGTTTCTACCCCCCCCCCCCATGCTGGTTTTCATCAGAGCCTTGAAAGGTCAAATACGCCCACACGCTGAGTGCACGTGACCTCTGCTCGCTGCGCAAGCATGTACGCATACACCTGGTTGATCGAGGGATAACAGTGGTTCATAAAAGTGGTTGCTCATAAGATCAATGTACATAAAATTGGGGTTCTGCTGTATGTGCCGGAGTCCCATTGACTTATGACTGTCCTGAATAGGGATGTTTTCCTAGATCAGGGTCCTGAGCCTGAACCATGCTCAGGAGCATGAATGTGCTCACATGGCCTCTTGGGGCCCTTCTTCACTAGGAAATCTGATGGTACTTAAGCTCTTATTTTAACCATCAAGCTAGCAGCCATGATGGTCAGCACAGAGAAGGACAAGTTGTATTCAACATCATGCTGCCGAGTTATGGGCGTACTCCCACCTCAGGAGCAGCGTTTACATACGCACACAAGCTTCAGTGCTGATATATTTCTCAGCCATGAGAGCATGGGGCTAGTTCTGTAAAGGGATTTAGGCACCTAACTCCCACTGAAAGGCCAGAAATGTCTTTAAACATGCTGCTGTTGGGATCTGATCCAAATCATTCTAAACTTAGTGGGAGTCTTTCCCACAAGGGACAATTTAAGTGCTTACAGGGCCTATCCGAAATCAAGGGCCAATTGTGCTGGCTGCTGGCATGCACATAGCGAGACAGAATGTACCCCAAAAAGCTTACAGGTGAAATAGATAAGCTAGTAAATGCAATGTGCCTAGGATGACCAGACAGCAAATGTGAAAAATTGGGATGTGAGGTGGGGAGTAACAGGAGCCTATATAAGAAAGGCCCAAAAATCAGGATTTCCCTATAAAATTGGGACATCTGGTCACCTTAGATGTACCCTAGCCAATGGAGCACTGGCTTGGGACTGCTAGCAGTGGTTCTGCCACTGACTTTCTATGTGACATTAGTCAGGTCCCTTTGCCTCTCTGTAGCTCTTTCCCTTTGTCTTGTCTGTTTAGACTGTCAGCTGTTCAGGGCAGGTGTTGCTTCTTCCTGTCTTTAGACAGCAACCAGCACAATAGGCCTCTGATCTGAGCCAGGGCCTCTAAGCTTTACCACAATATAAAAACTAAAGGATGAAAGGGGAAAATGATTTGTCTGAGGCAAGAACGAGGGACAGAACCCAGGTTTCCAAGCCCCGCAGCCTATCCATTGCCAGACACTCCCTCTTTATTATGTCTCAGTGGTACCCACTACACCTGTCTACTTGTTAATTTAATGCAAAATCAGAATATTTCTTTGTAGCCAAATTAATCTTGCCAGTGAGCAACGTAAAAATACAAATTCCTCCCACTCCAACCATTCCCTGCCTCTACAGTTACAGTAACCCTGGTCCTTCTGCATTTACAACTGTGGGAAATGTGAGCTGTGCAACAAGTCCTGAGGTTTATCAGTTTCAAACTATTTTGACCTATAGAGGTGCAAATCTCAGACCAGAGCAGGTCAAGGGATGGACTTTTCCACCATTTTTAAAAAAATAACATTTTTTCTTTTGTTGGAAATTGTACATGGATTTTTTTTTCAGAGAACCAAACCAAACATTTCCCAGTTGTAGTTCCCCCACCCCAAAGGCTCTCTCTCTTCTTTCCATATCAGGGGGAAGGAGAGAGAAGAGTACAAAAAAAAAAAAAAATCAAAAACCAGAAAAGAGGAGAAAAAAAACATTAATTTGACCCAAGGGTCATTTTTCATCTATAAAATGTTTCAGTGAAATGTTTTCAGCCGGCTGTATTATGAAGACGTGAGTCCTCCCAGAGAGGACCCAGCCAGCAGTCCCCCCTCTCACACCAACAGGGCACGATAGGGCTCCACTCCACTAAAGGCAATCTCTTGTACAGCGTTCACTGTATTTGAAAAGGGGCAAAGACAGATGAATGTGCCCTTGCCCACAATCTCACTCTCCCATCCCTACCCTTCACCTTTCCTCTCTGTCGCCGGAACACAGCACATAGCGCTTGGTAAATACTTGGGTGGGACACGCCGGAGAGCGTTTGCTAATGTACCAGTTGATACTAAAAGCCGTGTCCAGAAATCAAAAGCAAACTAAACCCAGAGGAGCAGAGTTAGTGCAAACAGCAGGCAGGAGAGTCGGAGAAGGGAATCGTGGGTAAGGGGTGCAGCCGGCTTGGTGTGGGGAGGGAGATCTTGGAATGCTCATTTCAGGGTATCTGGCCCCCTACACAATAGTGACAGCTTATTGTGTAACCAACAGTTACCCGGATGTAAAATACAGCCACTGCCCCTCTCCTGCAGGGCATGGCTGTGAGCACCAGGGGACCCCTCCACTGAGGTCTGGCAGCAACTGTGCACCACAAGCTCAGATGCTCACAGCTTGTAACAGGGTGGCAACTTACCCCTGCAGCACCTCCCGCTGGTCCGTCCGGGAATTAGCTCTTCCAGTGTCTGGAGCGCCCTCTGCAGGCTGTAGTCCCGCTTGCTGCTGGCCCAGTGTCCCTCACTGGACCCCAGTGCCCTCTTCCCTGGGGTGCTGCACCCCTGCAGTAACCCCACAATCTCACTCTGGGTCTCCCCTTCCTGGGGAACCCTCACCCCCTATCCCCACCTTGCCTCAGTCTAGGCAACTGCCAGTCACCACTTACCCCCATTCTCTGGGGCAGACTGCAGTATCATTGCCATTCACCACTGGCAAGGAGGATTTGCCCTGCTGCCTCCACTACTACCCATGGGCTGCCCCCTGCAACCCCAGTACCCCTTGTTGGACCATCTCCTAGGCCCTGCAGCCTTGGGGTTTCTAGGCTAGAGCTTCCCCAGCTCCTTCTGCCTTGCCCCAGCCCTACTTCCCTCTAGGTGCCCTGTCACACCCCCAGGAGCCAGGCCTATCTCCCTCTACAGCTAAAGGAGATTCTGTGTCTCCACCAAACTCTAGGCCCTTTCATCAGGACCAGCTGGGCCCTAATTGATGCAGCCACACCCCTGGCTGCTCTGCCCACTCAGCCTGGGAGCTGGCTTGATCCCAGCCACAGCCCTTTGCAGGGCTGTTTTAAGCCCTTCTCCTGGAGTGGGGCAGTCGCCCCACTACACCAGCCCTGGGCCACGCTGGTTCAGCTCTCGGTGGGTGCCCTCTCAGAAGCACAGATTGCAAGTAAGGAACCAGGGCTGACAGAGATAATGGCTGCAAATATCCCAGGCACAATAGATTTAAACTGTTACAATAAAGATCAAAGCAGCAATTCAGCCACAGACCTCCAAGCTCCCTGCTGCCGGCCTTCTCTCTGCAGCCAGCTCCCAGGCTACTTCCCCCAATTTGCTGCTCCTATTCTCACACAGTGTATGACTGCTTCCTGAAGCCGGTGCTCTGT
The DNA here is from genome assembly GCA_007922305.1 of Dermatemys mawii. NCBI lineage: Eukaryota > Metazoa > Chordata > Testudines > Dermatemydidae > Dermatemys > Dermatemys mawii. The sequence goes on from ML677388.1 coordinate 13,056,301, forward strand.
GGGCTCAGAATATGTTTCACTATCCTGTATGTACTTTTTGGAGCCATATGTCAGCTCGATCCCTTCCCTCCAGCTCAGTTGAGATGGGGGCAGGTTCAGTACAGCGCAGTGTTATTAATAGACTGCAGCACGCACTGCCACACAAAAAGTACCTCGGGAGCCACCTGCAACTTCATAGCAGCCACTAGGCTCCACACCAAGACTGCTCAGAACATCACAGCTGCAGCAGGATTGCAACTCAGTTCTCCTCCAGAAAGCCCAGATTCTGCCTCCAGAGCCTCTGTTAGATGAGCAGTATTGGGTCTAAGCTATACAGATGGACAGTTCTGATTCTACCCATCAGACAGAAGTGGTGTACAGATGCACTAGGAAGTTTTCAGAGTATTTTATATGCTTTTCAGAAGAGTGAAAAGTAAGGAATTTTTGTACTGGTGTGTGATGGGGTGTCCCCCCACACCAGTCTCTGGAGGGGCCAGTTAACTGCTTAGGCTGCACCTGGAGGGGGAACAATGAGGACTAACTAGAGGATGAAGCTCACCTGGACAGGAACAGGTGAGGCTTGTATAAAGCCAGGTGACTGAGGGCAGAAGGGGGTTGTAGCAAGGAGCCCTGCAGTTCCTCTCTCCAGCCAGGGAGAGAAGGCAGTATGGCCCAGAGAAATGGGTATACCCAGTGGAGAAGGATCCCGATAGAGGCACTGATATCAAGGTGTGGGACAGTGCAGACTAGATGGAGGGTCCCTAGGAAGACAGCGGGCCTGGGTTCCCCTTCCAGGCACTGGGGAAGTGGTACCATTGAGGTGCAGTGAATTGGAAGATTGCCTGGCTTAGTTGGCAGAGAGGGACTTTGGTACACAACCCATCCCCTTCCACCGCACCCTCTGGAAGGGGAAAAGGGCAGTGACCTGGCTGGAGTGGCAAGACATGAAGAAGGAGCCGTGGAGTCCCAAGAGGGATGCAGTGAGCAGCTGCAGGAAGGGGCATCAGACTGGCAGAGTCAATCCCTAGCCACAGCTGCAAGGAGGCACTCCACTGGTAAGTACAGCACGCCGTGACAACACAGGGTTTTTTAAAGAGACTTTTGTGTTGGTGAAAGGTGCCAGGCAAAGAGCTCTGAAGACCACAGTCTTCAATCCTACAAAGAGTCCCTCCCCACCGTTATCCTGCCAATGCATCTCAAACCTGGCCTGGAAGCACATAGTGGGGATGGCATAGTTCATATTTCATAGCCATTCAATTCCTGGCCTCCCTTCTGAATCTGCCAATTAGCTCCAGTGGGGGCTGGCTAGGTGCTGTTGATTAGCAATTGGAGCAAAATCTATCTAACGAAAGATGCTGCAAAGCTTTCACATGGGAACAACTTTCAGCTGCGGGCAGAGAGAAGTGGATTTGAACTGGGAGTCTGGCAATGAGGTGTTCTCTGGCAAACTGCCCAGCCCCTGAGTCATATATAGGGCTTACATGAAACATGAGTGGTTCCTAGGTCTTGTGTGGGCCCTCTGCACCAGGATGAATTTCACCCTTAGGGCTGGTCTAAAGTAGGGGGAGGGATTGACCGAAGATGCGCAACTTCAGCTATGTGAATAATGTAGCTCAGGGGTGGGCAAACTTTTTGGCCCGAGGGCCACACTGGGGTTCAAAATTGTGCAGAGGGCTGAAGGCCCTGCCCCGTATCTGACCCCCCCCACACTTCCCGCTCCCAGACTGCCCCCCTCAGAGCCCCTGACCCATCCAACTCTGCCTTCCTTGTCCCATGAGCATGCCCTCTAGAGACTCCCCCACTCTAACTGCCCCCCCAGGATCCCATCCCCTATCTAGCCCCCCTGCTCTCTCTTCCCTGACTGCCCCCTCCCCAGAAATCCCACCCACCCTAACCCCCCACACACCTACCCTAACCAACTCCCCAACTACCACCTACCCTAACCATCACCCCACACCTGCTTACCTGCTGAGCCGGGCGCCAGCCTCGCAGTGCTCTGCTCGGCCCCCGGGCTGGGAGCACGGGGCCCTGCGGTCTGCCGCACTTGGCCCCATCCCCAGCTCGGGAGCACGGACCCCGCAGCTTGCCGCGGTTGGCCCGGCACCCCGGACCGGGAGTGCGGGGCGCAGTGCTGGCCGTGGGCCTGCTCTCCCAGGCTCTGGGAGGCGTCTGGCTGTGACCCGCTGTCCCTTGCGGCGCACCCGACCATCCGTGGGTCCGCTGTCCCGGTCGGCCGCAGGCCGCTCTGCTGGGTGGCGTGCCAGCCCTCTCTCCGGGTGGCGCGCCAAGCCGGCCGCGGGTCCGGTGTCCCAGGCGGCCCTCTGAATGCCAGCAGAGCTATTACCACCGCATGCCTCGTCAGAGGGACGGTTCCCCGTGCTCTGCAGTGTTTCCAGGCCCAAGAAGGTACATCGGGTAACCAAACTGGCAGATATTTGGAGTCATTTCTTTGCAGGTTGGGTGGGAGTCACTAACCCTAGACCAGGGGTAGGCAGCCTCTGGCGTGGGTGCCATAGGCAGCATGTGAGCTGATTTTCAGTGGCACTCGCACTGCCTGGGCCCTGGCTACCGGTCTGGGGGACTCTGCATTTTAATTTAATTTTAAACATTTTTAAAAGCTTATTTACCTTACATACAACAATAGTTTAGTTCTATATTGTGGACTTCTCAAAAGGGGCCTTCTAAAAATGTTAGAATGTATTACTGGCGCACGAAACCTTAAATTAGAGTGAATAAATGAAGACTCGGCACACCACTTCTGAAAGGTTGCCAACTCCCGCCCTAGACTCCTTATCAGAAGCACTTGGACTCTGAAACATAATCCACATTCTGACACATTCCTAGGTGTAAACGGTTTGCATTTTGCAGGCACTCCTCTGGTGAATGTCTATTGCACAGGGCTTTGCAAAGCAATCAGGGCAACACTGAAACCTGCCATTGGAATTAGATGCCTGCAAGGATTAGGAGCAGGGGGAGACTTTTGCTTTTCCACAGGAGACGGAACATTCCCAAGGGGAAAAATATTAACCAAGGCATATTTTGCCATGGAGTTTGTGATCAGTTCTGATAACTGTTGGGCCAATCCTTAATCAGTTCTTACTTGTTTTATATGCAATCCTTAATCAAGCTAATTCCCATTGAGCCTAAGGATACGTCTATACTACCTGCCGCATCGGCAGGTGATGTTCAATGTATCAGGGATCGATTTATAGAGTCTTGTCAAATCCCCGAATTGATGCCTGTACTCCACCTCAGCAGGAGGAGTAAGCAAAGTCGATGGGGGAGCCACCTCCATTGACTTGCCGCCAGGTAAGTTGAACTAAGATACTTCGACTTCAGCTACGTAAATAGTTTGAACCCCACCACACAAGTGTAGCCCAGCCGTAAGCAATGACTTTAGGAGTGGGGATGTTGTTGTTTGATATGTATAGCACCGTAACTTTGATGCTTTGCAGAGATTGAGAAAAGACCCACTCTCTTCCTTAGTCTGTGCATTAGACAAACATAGCAGAATATATGTAAGTGATAAAAGAAGAGGTAGGGAAGAGTAGGCCAAAGGTTAAACTAATAAAGATGATGATTTATTTGTATTGCATAGTGCCTAGAGGCCTTAGCCCTACTGTGCTAGGTGCTGTACAAACATGTATCAGCGACAACATCAATGTAAGAGACAACAGATTGGAGACAACAAACTAGTGGGGGAACACAAGGAATCAAGAGGGTTGTGATTTAGCCTGAGAAGCAGCAAGGTTTATTGTCTTGCTGAGGAATTCTGTATATTCTGATATTTGTTGAACAAGAAATGAGGCAGGTCATGGGGGAGGAGTAAGGAGTACAGGGGTGGAGGTCACTGGACAGAAGGGTCATTTTGAGGGGGAACGTAAAGAAAGAGAATGAGGGTCATAAAGATGCACTTCTAGGGCTAATATAATATGGAGGAAACTGGTTCTGACCCCTATAAGTCCAGTAAGCACTGCAAGGGCACAGTGGTTCTCCACCTTCTCTGTGCTGGGTTCCCCTCCCATCTAGCCAAGACTGCGTGAGGATCTCTTTTTCTGATTTAGTAGTATAAGAAGGGCAGTGTGCCTATGACCCCCTGACTGCTCTTTATGCCCCCATGGGTTGTGACCCCCAGGCTAAGAACCCTGGCAGTAGCACGCTCCACGGTGGGTTCTCAGGTACGGCCTGTATCACAGGACAGCACTGACCCTGCAGTGCATTATTGCTTTCGTATGGTTCTTCTCCCCATCTGAAAATCTTTGCCCTTATACACAGGCCTATTGCAAAAGAGAATGTGACAGGGCTATAGATCCTAAGGGCTCCATTTCACAGAGGGGCACTTGAAGGAGCATGAGACTTGCCCAGCCCTGCATAGTGAATAGCAGAGCCAGGAACCAAGCTCTGGAATCCAGCTGGTTCTAAGCCCCCTACCCTCTGACCACTAGCCAACACTCTGTCTTCAATAGGAACGAGCAGTGATAGGGTGTCTCTTACTCAACACCGCACCAGACCCCTGCTCAGCAATGTAGTGCAAGCCACTGAAATCTATTGTGTCAATATAACATCACACAGTAAATCCCACAATTACGATATCCTTATTCTAGCCATGGTATCAGGTTGCACAGAGCAGGCCAGCAATCCCAGTCCTTGTTAGGTAAGATAACTGGATTTCCTTCTGCACAGAGACGGCGATCCTGTAAAAACCCAATCCGTGGGCTAGGAGTGTCAGGACTCCAACTTGTTTATGAAAAGCCCCAGGGAGCAGAAGTGAAACTGCAATTAGAAAATCACAATGGCATGCTCCCATATTGTGTCTAGTATAACGACACGTTGATCTATGTTAACCCCTCCCCGCAACGGGCACTGGCAAACACCCGTCGCCGCAGGCAGCCAGAGGCACCCTCTGGCTCTTGTTGATCCAGCACCTGTAACTGAAACTGCCTCTGCTTGCTAAGAAAAACTTTGTTGACAAGGAGGCCAACACAACAGCCAGGCCTTTTTCTTCAGTTCCTGGCAGGCCCAGTCCGACAGAGGCCATAAATGGAGGTGACATTTGGAAAGGTCAGGAGCAGCTTAGCAAACAGAAGTATCACTCCGAGAACAGAGGAAGAGAAAGCAAATCTCTCTGGAATTTCCAGTTGTTGCACATAACGGTGGCACTGACGTCTGACCGCAGCTTGGCGAGGAAGGCGTCTCAGGTGAAATTCCATCATGCTGTGGGGAAGTGTCTCGCACTCCATACTTGGAGATGTTATCTGAGCGGAGCAGTGACACCAGCATGGCCATTAGATAAAGCTTCTATTTTTCCTTTCCTCCTCCATACCAGCCAGATCCTTTGGCTCAGGTCTCTTACCTTCAGAAGCATAATACCATTGCTATAGTGCTTCCTCATTGCTGGCACCAGTCCAGATATCTCAGTGACTACATGTTATTTTCAGAAAGCTCAACTAATCTTCTTTTCTGTCTCCCTCTTCATGGACCTCTGAGTCTCATTTTTCTTAATGGTGGGCACTGTGGTCCAGTGAGTAGAGTACCCCGCTCTAGAGTACCCATTAGGGGACTTGCTGTGTTACCTGGAGAAGGTCAATCCCCAATCTGTGTCCCCTGATTCCCCCTCTGTGAATGGGAATGTAAATTGTACCTTTAGATCCCTATGAATTCTGCCTGTCCGCAGAGGCGGCAGCCATATTGTTCTCAGAGCTGAAGCAGCCTGTCACAGAGGAGTTGCATGCATTGTGCTCTCTCAAAGAGACCTTATTTTTGTTCTTTCTTGTTTTTGCTTTTTTCCTTCACTGAAAATAGGAGTAGTTCAAACTGAAAGGAGATGGTGATAACTCTCATTACTTCCTGCTTCAGGGAAAGTGAAAAATAGCCAGACTGGTTGGGGTGTCAATGGCTGAAATTATTTGGTTGTATGTAAACAAACACTTTGGAACCTCGGAGGAGGATTGTGTCAGGGCCAGCTCGAATTTGGGTGAAGGTTTGAAAGTGTCTGTATGGCTCTTGTGTAATCTGGAGGGGCTTGCCATGGAAACACTGATCTGTTGCATGGTATCACCATCCCAGGAAGTTCTGCAGAAAAGGACATAGGGGTTACAGTGGATAAGAAGCTGGATATGAGTCAATAGTGTGCCCTTGTTGCCAAGCAGGCTAATGGCATTTTGGGCTGTATAAGTAGGGGTATTGCCAGCAGATTAAGGGACGTGATCATTCCCCTCTATTCGGCATTGGTGAGGCCTCATCTTGAGCACTGTGTCCAGTTTTGGGCTCCACACTATAAAAAAGATATGGCTAAATTGGAAAGAGTCCAGCGGAAGGCAACAAAAATGATTAGGGGGCTGGAGCACATGACTTATGAGGAGAGGCTGAGGGAAGTGAGAGGTCATCTAGTCCAACCCTCTGCTCAAAGCAGGACAAACCCCAACTAAATCTTCCCAGTCAGGGCTTTGTCAAGGTGGACCTTAAACTCTAAAGATGGAGATTCCACCACCTCCCTACGCAACCCATTCCAGGTCTTCACCACCCTCCTAGTGAAATAGTGTTTCCTAATAATATCCAACTAGACCTCCCCCACTGCAACTTGAAACCATTGCTCCTTGTTCTGTGATCTGATACCACTGAGAACAGTCTAGCTCCATCCTCTTTGAAACCCTGCTTCAGGTCGTTGAAGGCTGCTGTCAAATTCCCCCCTCACTCTTCTCCTCTGCAGCCTAAACAAGCCCAGTTCCCTCAGCTTCTCCTGAGGGGAGAAGAGAGCAGGACAGCACTTCAAGCCAGGAATGCAAAGCTGGGATGTGAGCACTAGAACATAAACAGCTGCGCACAGTCACATCAGTGCTTTGGAGTATGGGGGGAGTGTCCATGTGTGTGAGAAACTCATTTTGGAGAGCTATTATTGATGCAAATCACTGCAATGAGATTCAGATAAAGAGACAATGTGGAAAACTGACAGTGTCATAGGGAATAGCAGTGGCAATTCCAGCACATTGGAGAAAAAAGTAAGCTGAGTGCTGACTGTCCACGCCTCAGAGCATCATCCCCTGGTGCGCTGGGTTCAGGGGGCAGATATACCCTGTGGCAGAGCAATGACATAGTGGTGTATAATTTGCCAGGTGTATCCCTGGGGAGATGCAGTTGCTTTTTCCTCAAGCCACCGCCAGGGCCTGGATACTAGACCTGCTGGATCCCCAGCTTCAGAGAAAGGAGCAATGAGCTGTGATTAAGGTGCTAGCTCGGACCTTAGAAGAGCTGCTTCAATTTCTGGGTCTGCCGGAGACTCCTGTGTCACCTTGGGCAAGACACTTAGGAGTAGATGGTCAGTGCTATTTGATGCCTAACTCCCATTGAGATCATTGGATGTTAGGTTTCCTAAATACCTTTAAGGACCTGAGCCTCAGTGCTTAGTGGAGTTAAGAGCATTTCTCTGTCTCACACTGGGTTGTGAGCCTACAACACTCAAGGTTGTGAGACACTTCAATACTTTGGTATGGGGGCTGTATGAACACAAGAAGATGGTCCAATCCCATATGGCCTATTCCTATCCTCTTATAGGACCTTGTCTGTACACAGAAGTTGCACTGATTTAACAAAATGGATGCCCACTCACTGTGGGTACGCTTATATTGGTGTCAAACTGCTTAGCTCAGTATAGCTTGCACCTGTAGATTCACCAATTCAAGCTACACTGATTTAAACCAGGTTTAAGTTGACATGAGTGTCCACACATGGATTTCCTCTGGATCTAACTACATTGGTTTAAACTCCCACATTTTGTTAAACAATTTCAAGTGAGTGTGTGGACTGAACCTCAGCATGCAAACACGATAAGAAGCCGACTCTTTTTTTTACTGGACTTGCTCACTCAATGCCACAGTCCAACTCGAAGAACCAGAAACAGTCTCCTTTGTGGACTGAAAACTAGGCTGATCTGTATCCGTGTGCACAATCACGGAGCACTTGTTCACATACATTCAGCAGCCTGCTAAGGGATGTTTTCACATATTGCTGCTGCCCTAGTTGGCAAGATCGTATCCAGTTCTGTGCTTCCCCTTTAAAAACCATAACAAGATCACCTTAAAGGAATTAATTGAGCACAGCGGCTGTTGGGCCAGAAATCACACCCACTCTTAGGGCTGATAGGTACACAACGCATGTCAGCCCAACTTCAGCAGAGCAGGAGAGATGCATGTTTGTCCCTGTGCAATAGCACCACCTGATGGAACTGCTGCAAAACCCTGGGGGTACATCCGCAGAAGGCCCTGAGATTTACCCAGTGCAGGTAAAGAGTGTAAAGCAATGTCAGACTGAATTGAGAGGCAGTTGGTAAAAGCAGAGGCTGGGGCAGAAGCCCATTAGATTGTGGTGTAATTATCAGAAAGGAACAGGAAATGGAGAGAAAAGCAACTTGCACAGAGCAAACAATACAAGGGACAAAAGCGGAATGGAACGATGTGCAATGAACAAGAAAAGAGACCTTGGATACACCAGTGCAAGAAAGCGTGGCCTGTGGCCTCCATTGCTTTGTAATTGCAGGGTCCTTGGTAATAGCTGACTCAGTGAAATATTGTATTGCTGGTGAATTCAAACAACAAACTGTCTTTATACACCTAAGAAGGTGGGGATCAGGAACAAGCAAACACCAGAGTCAGGTACATGGTGATTAATAATAACAGTAATACTGTGCCTTTCTCTGTTACTAGTCAGCATTTATACATAGAGACAGGCATAAAACTTCACAGCAAAAACCAAGAGATGAGTCCAAAGGGAGTAAATTGACATAACTCCATTGGTTTGCATAGCTCTATATTCATAGTCTCATAGATTATAAGGCCAGAAGAAATTATGATGATCATCTAGCCGGACCTCCTATAGGCCATAATAGTTCCCTGAATTAATTCCTGTTTGAATAAGAGCAGAACTTTTAGAAAAAAATATCTAATATTGATATAAAAATTGCCAGTAGTAGAATCCATTTAGGTATGTGGTTCCAATAGTTAATTACTCTTGCTATTAAACCGTGCCTTATTTTCAGTCTGGTTTTGTCTAGCTTTAGCTTCTAGCCATTAGATCACATTATAGCTTTCTCTGTTACACAGAAGAGCCCATTATCAATTTTTTTCTTCCCCAGATAGGTACTTACAGGCTGGGATCAAGTCACCCTTTAACCTTCTCTTTAAGTTAGATTGAAGAAGCTCAATCCCTTTATCACTATAAAGGCAGGTGTTCCAGTCCTTTAATCCTTGCTGTGGCTCTTCTCTGAACTGTCTCCAATTTATCAACCTCCTTCTTGAATTGTCGGCACCAGAACTGGATGCAGATTTCCAGCAGAAGTTGCACCAGTGCCAAATACAGAGGTAAAATAACCTCTCTGCTGCTACTCAAGTTTCACCTCTTTGTACATCCAAGAATCATATGATCTCTTTTGGCCAAAGCATCAGATTGGGAGCTCATGTTCAGCTCATTATCTACCACAATCTTCTAGTCTGTTTCAGAGTCCCTGCTTCCACAGATAGTCCCCATCCTGTAAGTATGACCTATATGACTTGTTCCAATATCTATAATTTTATATTTGGTTATAACAACACTGATTGTTTGTGCTCTTCTTACAGAGCATTTGGGCTGCTTGTTATCAGTGACCAGTCCTCTTATTTACCACTGCTCCAACTTTTGGGTCATCTGAAAATTTTATCAATGATGACTTCATTTTTTCTTTCCAGTATAGGGACAAGAACCAGTCCCTGTCTGACCCCAATAGAAATACACCTGCTCAATGATGGTTCCCTATTTGCAATTACATTTTGAGAGCTATCAGTTAGCCAGTTTTTAATCCATTCAATGTGTACCGTGTTAATTTCATATTCTAGTTTTTTAATTAAAATGCCTTGTGATACCAAATTAAATGTCTCATAGAAATCTAAGAATATTACATCAATGTTATTACTTTTGTCAACCAAACTTGTAATCCCACCCAAAAAAGATACCAAGTTAGTATGTTGATTTAGGCAAGCTGAGGAATGGGCCCAAGGGGCTGACTTTCTGCTGTCTTGCACCTTGTGTCTCCATTCTCATCTTTACCAAGGGAGCGTAAATGGCCGATCTGATTGGGCAGTGTTTCATAGTTTTTTAGTGTTTGCCTAACCTCCCTGCATTTTAACAGCTAAAGGACAACTTGCCTTGAAAATTCCCCCTAGCACAAGGCCTATGCCACAAAGTGCCCTGGGTGATTTCTTGGTTGCTCTTAGGGCTGGATCTACCTTTGCTCACATTTTTGAGTGCTGCAGTACAGCTGGCATTTTGCCTTCACTGGACTTTCTGCTTACACCTCTTATCTCACAGCTGGGTGAGTTCTAATTGCCTCTGACTTCTCAAGAAAAGCAAACTCACTGTGTGGCTTGAGAAATTTCATTGTGATTGGTACGCAATTACCCTTCATGCTTTGTACACACTGTATAAATACTCTCAAGTCAGAAAGAAGATAAAACAGGAATGTGTTGTTTTTCATGTGTTATCAAGGCAGCTTAATAAATTCAGCCACAATCCTGGGCATGTTCAAAAGGCCCATCGATAAAACGGGAGGCCAAATGGCATACAAGTCAAACCCACATGACAGAAGGGGGCCTCTTGACCAGATTTCTAAGTTGAATGGAAGCTGGATGCTCTGGTAGACCTTGCTGGTTGGCTCTGGGCTCTGTTCCTTCCCTATGACCTTTCACAGGGCAGTGCTAGCTCTCCAAACTGCCCACCCACTCATTCCTCAAAACCAAATGTTACTCCAAATAGACTGTACAGATCTTCAGGTTATGATCACCCCTCTATTTTCCATGGATCTGATCAGCAGTGAAGTGGCTAACAATGGTGACATTTCAGTTATCACCACTGGGCATTTCAGTAACACTCCATTGGAATGAATGGGGCAATACCCTCCTCTCAAAGCTCTGGGCTCAGGCTTTCTGCAGACTCGGGCAAACTGCAGCATTTTACAAGGGTCATATTTTACAGGTTACCTTTGCACTGCCGAACCACCTCCTGAGGTCCTTTCCAACCCTGATATTCTATGATTAGGGGAGCTTTTGCTGTATTTTGCAAGTGGTTGTATGTGTAATTCTTTGAAAAGGATTGTTAGCACTGGCCAACAGGGATTGTCAGCACTTTCAAAAATGTAAGTAGACCTCATTAGTAACCCAAACTGCAGAAACTCCAGTTATCGGCTGTGTAATGGAGCCACTGCCCTCTTTCAAATCCTGGTTGCCAAAAGAAAATGAATGAGAGTTCCCCTAGAGAGTCTCTCCACCTCCTACCCTCTTCAGTATTTCCATGCTTGTTCAGCCGACAAAGAACAGAGCATCAAAAACTTGTGAGCATTTTAAAGAACACATGCATATTAAAACTTGTACAGCACATTAAAGAACTCCATTGGGCATAGGTGCTGAGCCTATGGGTTTTGGAGGTGCTGCCGCACCCCCTGGCTTGAAGTGGTTTCCATCACATATAGGGTTTACAGTTTGGTTCAATGGCTCTCAGCACCCCTACTGCAGAAACTGTTCCAGCCCCCCCTGCTGTTGGGAGAAAGGCACACAGACTGTGGCAATGCATTGAACGTGGGAAACAATCACAAGTTATTTCTGATTAATTATTTTATTCCCTTCTCTTGCAAAAAGGGTTTATTCAGCCTTGAGCTGCAGTGGGAACAATTCTGCTGGTTGCGTAGGGCCACTTCCCTAATATCTAACCTGCACCACAGTGATGTTCTGTTTGGGAGATTGGCCTATAAAGGGGTAGGCATCAGCAGGAAACGTATGTGTGCTGCAGGACATTGTACACTGCCAAACTCCCAACTGGCTCGCACACTCAGGGACTGGAGCTAGTTGCAGAGGCAGAGAATGCAGCTCGGTTAGATCGCAGCAGCAGTCCTGGGATTTTCTTTGTGGTGTTTTGTGATGGTAGTTAAAGCTGGGCTTTTCAGATAGCCTTCCTTTAGTCTGGGACTTTCTTCTGAAACCTGCCTCAGTTGTCCCTCCAAAGCCTACACTCCCTCTGCTGCTGGACAGGTGCTGAAGCAGCTTTAGGAGAGGTCTCTATTATAAAGCAGCACACAAACAACCACCATGTGGGAGATGGTCAGTTATACAGAGTGCACCATCTGTTGGCATGTGGAAATATGGAATATTGCACTAGGGTTGCCAACTCATGAATTTATTGCAGATCTCATGGTGTTTTTCATTTTTCTTCAAGCCCCTACTCCTGGAGTCAGGTGATTCTGGCTGACTCTCATCTCAGCTGTTAATGAAAGGAAGCTGGGAGCTATCACTGAGTTGCTATCCCAGCATGCCCCCTGAAGGCTGCCCAGGCAATGCAGCTGCTCTCCCTCAGCTTCCCCACAATCATCTTCAGCCCATTCCAGCAGTAGAAGTTGTTACCTCAAAGGGGAACCAAAGTCACTCTAAGTGTAAGTATGAAGAGATAAGACAAGCCCCTTTTACACATCTGCGCCAGCAGCAAACTCCAGGCCCTGCACTCATGAGGAGGAGCACTGGAGAGTCCCTCAGTGGCGACTGGGATGGATGAAGCGGCCCGAGAACCTGCCTATGATGTCGTCCCCAGGAACCGGAGCAGGTAAGGTAGAATGGTGTCTGCTTTGTTCTCGTCACTCTGGGAAAGGTGGTATCCTCCTCTGACGCACTGGTGCTGCAAAGACCTGAACCGTGCACGTGCAGTCACTGGGATGGACTGCACCACTTGTGAGCATGGTCCTTTTATGCAGTTTGTGACGGGAAAACATGGTACAGTCCCAGCAAAGGCGGGAAACAGTTTGAGGCAAAGTGTTCTTGAGATCGCCCAGTAGTGGGGGGGGGGGGGGGGAAACAGTTTGATCCAGGCCAGGATGACAGGGCACAAAGGAGTCACAGAATGGGGTTTAGAAGATGACAGACCAGACTCCATCTTGGATTGCTGCCATATCCTTATCTACTAATTAGGCTTAATATACACTTAAACTATTAATAATGTAACCATTTACACCCAACGAGATAACTGGTCCTTCTGGACAAGCTATTTTAAAACATTCAACCCTTTCTGTTGGACTTAGGAAAGGTGCTTAGTCCAAGTCCAACAAATGCACCATCTATAGCACCCCCAGCATCTATAGCCTGTCTTCCTACTTAGCAACTGGTCCCCGGGCTCTCTCTGATCAACCACCCAACCCAGGTCCATACTCCTCCTAAAGGCTCCAGCAGGCCAGTTCCTGGTCCAAGGGGGGAAATCACACTCCACAGAGGAGCAGATCTCTATTCTTGTTCCCATACAGCTCCTACTTGCTGGGCTTTCCTCCTGTTAAATCTGGCGCTCAGCACAGGTGTAGCAAAGCAGAGCCAGCTGAGCCCAGAGCTGGTCTTTAACCCCTTTCTGTCTACAGTGGGGTTTGTCTGCCTCATCACAGAGCCTTGAAAATGTGACTTCCAAAGACTTCATCAGCAGACGGCAAGGACAAGGATCCAAATCATGTGAATTTTAAAATCTCATGATTTCGAGAGGCTGGGGTTGGCAAAACCATTGTTCATAGGTCTGTAGAGTCAATGAAGGAGCTGTTGCAAACAGTTTCCTGTTCCTCTGACAGACAGGTTGATAGCATGTACATGTTTGTGTGGGTGTGTTCCTCTGACAGACAGGTGGCCAGCGTGTTCATGATAGTGCGAGTGGGTGTGTGTTCCTTCGACAGACAGGTGGACAGAATGTGCATGGCTGTGGGTGTGGGTGAGGAGTTCCTCTGACAGACAGGTTGATAGCATGTGCATGGTTGTGTGGGTGTGTTCCTCTGACAGACAGGTGGCCAGCGTGTTCATGGTAGTGCGAGTGGGTGTGTGGTCCTTTGACAGACAGGTGGACAGAATGTGCATGGTTGTGTGTGTGTGTGTGTGTGTGT
>ML677388.1:13070207-13080991 GCA_007922305.1 Dermatemys mawii
TGTGTGTGTGTGTGTGTGTGTGTCTGTGCATGCTGTGTGTGCACATTGCCCTACTGCCAAGCAAAGTAAAATATGAACCATCTCAGAACTGTCGTGAAAGAGGCCAGGTTTTAAATGTCTTTGTCACGGGGACCACCACCCATAACTGTAGAGCCTATGTCTGGGGATTAGGTCTGCCAGCCTGACATCCTCTCCTCATGGTTCCTCGTCCCATTGTCTTGCTCTCCCATTCTGAAGCCCCCACCCTCTTGCTCCTCAGGAGCTGCTGGACCTCTTCTTTGTGGCTTAGTCCTCCAGCCAAATCACCAGACTCCTCCCCTTCTGGGGTACTATCATAGTCCTCAACGCCGTCCCAGGCAGTCCTCAACACCGCTGCCCAGGCTCAGCTATGCCCTCAGTGGTTAAAACAAATGGACACGGACAGTCTTCAACGTCCCTGCCCAGATTGTGCCACTCAATGAATAGGGGAATCCGGGCCCACCCTCTACTCTGGCTTTCAGTCCAAGGCCCTATCACCAGTGGCAAAGGGCTGAACAATCACAAACCTTCCTGCCACTCCACTGGATTACATCTCATCTTGCGCATCCCAGGCTTGCATTCTCTACCATTCTAGTCAACCCCCTTTCCTCTGGGTTTGCTAGACAAACCCATCATTTTTGGTCCAAATCCATTTTTCTCCCTTGTTGTGGGGAAAGTAAGTACGGATCTCTTCCCTGCAGCTCCTTTCTGCTACCAGCTCCCTGGTTTCATAGAACATCCTGCGGAGATGAGCTTCCCTGAATTAGGGCTCCCCTCTCAGCCTAAATGCCCCCCGCTTGCAGGCTAATTGGTCCATCTGGCCTACGTTAACCCTTCCAGGCGAGTGTGGGGAGCAAACCCCATCGCTGTCTTTCATTATCAGACCATCAAACCAAACAGCTTCAGAGCAGGAATAAAAAGGGCTTGTGCCAGCCCTGGCTCGCTGAGGCTGGGGAAAAAAGCTCCTCCCCTCCCTTGTCATCAGGGTCCAGCTCGTCATAGCCAAGCTCTGACCATGGCCTTTCCCTTCCACCTCCTGCCCACACACACACTGGTAGGGCAACAAAGCCACCCTCCTGTCTCTAAATCAATGTCGCCATAACTGATCCCAGCAGATATCCTGCACGCTGGACTCTCCCCACTCAGCCTCCCTTCCCAGCTACTGAGGCAATTCTGGCAGAGGGAGACGCTCTCTTCCCTCAGCGGAAGGAGTTTAACTTCCCCTTTGCTGAGCCTTGCGGTGCGGGGAGGGGAGAGTTTACACCATCCTGCCCTCAGGGTGTAGCCATGGGTACACTCAGCACTGTTCCTTCCTGTTCATCCAAATTCAGCCTGCCTGTGACAGGATGGGGGAACCCTGTCCAGCGTGGTGCAAGTGTACCCCATCCCCCTTAGGGTGTAGGGGCAGGGCGTAAGTAGCCCACATTTATGCCTCTGTAGCCAAAGTCAATATACTCGCCCCTATGGGCCTAATGACCAAAATCAATAGATTCACCTCTATTAGCAGGGCAGTAAGGCCTAGTGGCCCAAGTCAAGAGAGTCACCCTAATCAGGTGGGCAGTAAGGTCTAGCAGTCAGTCAATGGCTTTGCCCCTATTAGCAGGGCAGTAAGGCCTAGTGGCCAAAGTCAAGAGATTCTCCCCAGTTCTGGTTCACTAACCGGGCCACCATCTAATTCCCCTAGGCTGCTTCCTAACATGGTTCCCATTGCTGCTGTCTGGGCACCTCTGCTGTCTCCAGGTTCTCCCAACTCCATGGAGCCTCCATAGGTATCCTGGCATCTGTGCGGGTTGCGGCATCTCCAGCTCCCTTGGCCTTGCTCCTCAGCTGGAGGCTGTGATGGCAGTCAGCCCCAACTGAGCTGAACTGCTCCCTTTTATACTAGTGCATTTGGAGCATGCCCAGTAGCGTTGAAGGGGTGTGGCTTCCTCAGCCCACAATGTAGAGTTAACCCTTCCTAATTCAGTGTGAGGCAAATGCATCCTGTCACACTGCCATATAAGGAAACTCAGTTCAGGAGCAAATACCAACAAGTCACTTGGTACTGGTGACCTTCCTGCTATGAAGCCACTTGGGGTATGTCTTCACTGCAGAGCTAGCCTGGGCTTGCCTAGCATGGCTGAAGTGTCTCCATTGCAAAGCCCTATCCAGGCCCGACCTGGGTGTCTGTGTCCAAGTGGCGCTGTACTAGCCCATGTGCTGGACTTGCTTTCCAGTGGATATCCCATGTCTCTGAGTCGTGCATGAAATAGGGACACTCATTGTAGTCCCTGAGCTCTGAACAGAAGTGCTCTGAGCACATCAGTTCAGTGAACTGCCGGTGGCAGGATGTGGATCCTGCTAAGACAGAGGACCTGATCCAGCTGCCATTCATGTAACTCACATGTTGAGAAAAGCAGGCCGGCAGTGCATTTTGCTAAGCTGATCCCACAGGCTGTGTGTGGGCACAGAGCAGTAGACGTAGCAGATGCAGGCTGTAAAAACAGTGGTATCTACCTATGCTGAATTATGTTCCTGGATCAGGTCCACAAGCAGAGTGGTGGGACCAGGTCATTATGCAGCTCTGGGATAACCACCAGTGGGTCCAGAACTTCTTCATGAGGAAGGCTACCTTCCTGGAGCTGTGCGAGGAGCTTGCCCTGTCCCTTTAGCTCCAGGAAGACATGAAGGTGAAGTAGGCAGCAGAAGTTCAGAAGCGGGTTGCTATAGCCCTCTAGAAGATGGCTACCCCAGATTGCCACAGCTCAGTGGTTAATCTGTCTGGCATTGGCAAGTCAGCTGTGGGTGCTGTGGAGGTTTGCAAGGCAGTTATTGCTGTGTTCTGCCCCTTGATGGTTGCCATTGTTGATGTCCATGGGATAATTGTGGGCTTTGAGTGGACGGCTTCCCAAACTGCAGTGGGGCCATCATCATCAATGGCACACGTATGCTCATAGTCAGTCCCCCACGTCCCTGATGGTGCATCAGAAAAGATGCTCCTTGATCGTTGGTCATGGGAGGCTCATGCACACTAACGTGGAAAGCACCCTGTACACAGGGAGAAGGAGTGGCTGTTTAGCATGATGATCAGCAGACAGCTGGAAACGCCAGCCCCTGTCCTGGAGAATTTGACCCTGTATCCCTGTATGTGCAGCATAATCCCAGTGAGGTTCTGTGATGCTGGGCGGCCTCACACAACCTCCCTAACACCTGCAGGGAGAGAAGTCCTCTTCCTTTATGCCTGGTAATGATGGTAACCCCCTCGTTGCCAGGTAAGCACCTTCTCAGTGTCCATGTGCATGGACAAGTCATATCGGGGCATCAGGAGCAATGAGAGGGCACAAAGTGATCATGGCCATTTGCCCTTCTCTTGTAGTCTCCAGCTGAGGATTTTGAAGAGCTTTGGAAACATACATGAGTTACTCCTCATAAAGGTCCTCATGTAATGCATGGGGAAACTGAGGCACAGAGAAGCACTGGAACAGAGCTGCCCATAGAACACTGCAACTGCTTTGGCCACAGAGGCAGCGTACTTATGCCAAGGCTCTTCTTTACTACGACCTTGCTTCTCCCACCCTCATTTATCTGCTTATCCAGCAGTTGTGTCGGAATCCTGGACTGTCTTTGTAACTAAGTTACTTAAATGATCCCCATAACCATAGCAACTGAGCATCTCACAAGCTCTCATGGATTTAGCCCAGCTGCCCTGTGCACTAGGGCAGTGCTGTCACCCCCATTGTACAGCTGTAAGTGACTAAATAAAGGTCACACAGGAAGACTGTGGTGGACTAAGGAATCAAACTGAGCATTCCTGGGTAAATGTCCGAACCTTCTGTGAGTGTTTTGCGGTGGGGACTGGACTTCTAACCTAACCTGTACAACACCCAACACAATGGGGCCTTGGTCCCTGGAGTGCCATAGCACTAGTAGCATTGTAAATGTATTACAATGGAGTTTTAATTCTAGCCTGTCACTCTCCCGCTGCAGCAGACACTTCCCCAAAACAGAGAGGTGTTATTTCTGGATTCAGAGGGAGAAGGAAAGCCCAGACCCCAGCATAGAAGAAGACAGCAAGCCAAGTACCTTGTTAGGCTACTCCCTATATGATCTTTGGGGCATGCTGGTAGCTCTCGGAAACTTCCCTGTAGCCCCAGGTGAAGCAGCCTGTCCCCCTGCCCCCACTGCAGTGACACAGAAATAAGTCTGTTTACTTGCCATGTTTAATTCTTGCTTCCCTTGAGCTTCCTGGTTGTTCAGACTGTTCCTTGTTTATCTTTCCAGACAATCTCCATTGCCTTTGTTTGGCTTCCAGAAAATCAGTGTTAGAGCTGGGCAGGAGGAAGAGATAAGCCAATGGCTTCCTCTCTCCAAGATCATTAGCCTGGCGAGTGGGGAGAAGGCAAACAGCAGTGCAAGAGTTCATGCTCTTGCCACTGGGCTGCAGTCTGACAGCATCTTGCTTTTTCTCATGGAGGCCACTGGACATGCTCTGTGCCTCCATGACGTTCTGTCCTGAAGTAAATCTGGCACGTTACAAGGTAGGTCACCCACTAATAGACTAGAGCCCATGGCATATTCATGTTCAACCAGAAGAATTTTGGTTTTATCCCAATTAATTTTCAGAGTAATTTTGCCACTGGGCTTTAAGACACACAACTAGCTCTCATCCATTGGTTCCACAATTAGTGCTATGTCATTAGCAAAGTCAGCATTGGCGAGGTTCGTATTACCAAGGTATATGTGTAACATGCATGTAATTCGTGTCTGATCTAGCTAGTAGTCTAGGAAGGCATTGAAGAGTTCTGGGTCAGCAACACGTCCTTGTGGAATGCCCGACCTGGTTCAGAAGATGGCGGTTCTTTCCCCATTTACAAGAATGCAGCTTGAGGAGTCATCGTGCAGGAGCTAGACCATTCTACAGGGAGGCTGGTGAGTTTCAAGATCAGTCACATGCATCTGATGTTCACAAATCCAATGGGAACAGGCGGCTTGAATTCTTGTACCTTCTCAATAAACTGGCGCACTGTGAAGATTTGCTCCATCGTGGAATAGCCAGGAGTGAGGCTGCCTTGTGGGGTCTTCTTATTCCTTAAGATATCAGCAGTGTGGGCCAAGAAGACAGAAGCAAAAACTTTCCCCAGGTCAGGTGAGTGTTAAAAACTGAAATCTGGGCCTCATCTGCCTTCACACCGGTGTAAATCAGGAATATCTCCATGAAGTTACATATAGAATGTAGTTACACTGGTGTAAAACTGTTATAAGTGAGAGCAGAATCAGGCTCATTGTCTATTTAAAAACACAGCTGGTCAGGATGTAAAAATCCTTTGAATATTTTAGTGAATATGAGTGTGGTTTCCAGGGTGGGAGGTTCCATTATCCACAAATGTTTGTGCAGTCACTGGATATGCTGAAAAACAATCACAAACTGTCATAAATGGTTATTCATACAAAAATTTAGATCCCATCTAGTTGTTATTTGCTCAGCATTGGACTACAGAAATGGCCAGAGCCAATCAGATCGGGTTCCACCAGGCCAGTATCCTTTCTCCAACAGCTCCAAGTACTGGTGCTTCGGAAGAAAGTACGAGAAATCGCAAAAAGGCCAGTTACAGCCCACAGCAACAGATTTTTCCCCTGTCCCAGGTAGATAATGCCTAAAATGGATGGATTCTTATCCTTTCCAGAGAATTGCATCTTATCTAATGTATCTGCAGCATTCCTGTTCTCCTCTTAAAAGTCTAAACTTGGCTGGAATGCTCCTAAGCTCTTGGCCTAGTGATATCTAGTAGCCGTGAGTCCCATGGGCTAAACAGACATTATGTAAAATAAGATTTTCCTTAACTCAGTTTTTGAGTTTACTGCCTTTCACGGTGTCCCCTTGTTCACGTCTTCTGGGTAGGGATAAACATGAACTCTCCACCCGCCTCTTCTACACCACTCTTTAATTTGTACACATCTATAAGGTCCCCTCTCTAAGGCAATCCATCCCCATTTTTTCAGTCTCTCCTCAGAGTCTGGCTCTAGTCTAAGATCTTCCTTAGCCGAGAAATGCCCCCTGCCATTCTGTCACACCTGCAAGCAGTGGAGGTGCCTGGATCCAGAAGGGCTTCTTAGCTTTGGGATTTACAACCCTCTCCCCTCCTGCACCTCTAGGTGTGACATAACCTGGACCAGCTCACCTCTCACGCATGCTGCAAAGCACAGATGGGGAAGCAGCCCTTTGAGGAGAGCTGAGGTAGTTGTGGGAGGGGCTGGTTTGTAGGTAGGAGAGGTTAGGGGATCTGTTAACGGGTGTCCTAGTTGGGCGTTATGTGGCTCTGGGCTGGGGAGATGTTCTAATTATTTGTGTGCCAGGCTTTCAATTGTCACCCCACTGCTAGTGCTTCTCATAAGGTGTTCATTAATGCAGTGTTTGAATCCAAATAAATAATCATTTTTCATTGCCCTCCATGGACCCCTACCATCTCTGATGTCTGAAAAAATGTATCAGACAGAGAGAGAGAGACAGGCCCCTATCCGAGGGACTCTGTGGTGTCTGAAGGCAAGACTTTGACTTGCCTGGTAGCCCAAAGGAGAGAAATAATGATAGAATTTAACATCAGATATGGAGTATGATACTTTGTAACATAAAAGCAAAATCACGGCAAAATGATCATCTTTACTGTATTAATGCCGCCAATTAGAGAGAGAGCTTGTGTTGTGCAGCAGGAGAGTTCCGGGATGGAAGGGAAGACAAATGATTTACAAACTCCTTGTTTTGTCTTTGTAAATTATCACCCCCAGGTGTTTAATAGAGTCGCTAGCCCTGATCTCTGACTACTGTTCTGAGAATGTATTAAGGAAGGGCCCACAGGCGGGCTCTGTTTTGTCCAAATTAGCTGAACTTGTTGCACTGCCCTGAGTTGAATTGGAAAGAAGAATCTGGATCGAAATCACGTGTCATCAGCACACAGCAAAACAGAACTGAGCGAGTTTGTAAACCTGATACCCTGCAGCTTGCTAGGCCTGGTCCAGCTCCCATTAGTGCCATCACAATGGGAGAATTGGATCACCTGATCACAGCATACCAGCTGCCTAAGTCCTCTCCTTCTTACCACCCTGTGCTTCCCCACCTGTTGTGTCTCATCTTATCCTCAGATTGGAAGGTTTTTGGGAAGAGACTGTCTCTTTGTTCTATGTCTAGACAGTGCCTAGCACAATGCGGGGTGAGGTTCCTAAGACTCCTGCAATACAAAGTAGAGAAGGACCACACTGACTTCAGTCAGAGCTGGACTGGGACCTCTGCACTATAACCAAGGAAGTTTCATCATCAACTGTGATGTTGAAAAAGGGGTGAGTTTCGAGCTGACCTTGGTCAGTTTGTTGAGGTAGCGAAAAGCAGAAAGAGGTGTTGTAATTTCGACTACTGAGTGGACTGAAGAAGCCTAGAAAAAATTAATCCAGTTTATGGATCCTCCAAAATTCTCTGTCTTCAGAACATTCAGGGGGGATCTTTCAATATCTGAAGAAAAGTACTTGATGCTTCAGGACCTCCAGCTACTAAAGATTCTTCACTGGTAATATTTAAATATGAATAAAGTATGTGGAGAAAATTCTCAATATCATGGTTCATACCTACCATTTCATTTGTTGTTCCCAGCATTGAGACATTTAGATTAAAGATTAAATATTCTGGCTATTGCAAATAGTTAAATCAAACATCTGCTCCAAACAGGCCTGGACTCCAGGGTGTTTGCCATCTGGACTCCAATGTAGGAACAAATGTTGAGAATTTGACCATGTTCACTTTAAATCTTTCCTCCTAAGTCAGTTCCTTTTGCTGGTCTCTTCTAACGCACTTCCAATCGATTGATGTCTTTTTAGTAGTGAGGTGCTCAGAATAGAATGAGTGCCCTAGGTAATGCTGAACTCAAGCCATAGAAACAGAGCTGTCTTATTCTTGTGTTGTCCTGCAGATGTGCAAAACCATGGCTGTGTTGGGTTCACAAAACCTCATTCACTGGGATTTAGCTTGAAAAGCAGGGCTGGTTCTGATCCAGATCCTCATATACAAATCTGCAAAGCTCACACAGAAAGGGGGAATTCAGGATAAATAGTTCTGGAATGGGCTCATATCTAACAACAATCCCCTTTTGAATTCACAGTGTTCCAAGACCACCCCCTTGCTTGGCTCCCAGCTCTGCAGATATGGGCGCCAAGTCAATGAACAGCAGAGCTGAGTGGTTCCCTCAGCCGTTCTATAGTAAGAGTCCCCTGGCCTAGCTTAGCCTAGAGAGGTTGTGTGATCCTGTGGCTAGGGTGCTAGATTATGAACCAGGAGGGCTGGGTGCTCCACCCATGGCTGACCTGTTTTGTGACCCCAGGCAGATCACTTTCTCTCTCCCTGGTCCTGCTTTCCCATCTACCTTGTCCATTTAGATTTTAAGGCCTTTAGGGGCAAGTACTCTCTCTCATTACATGTGCAGTTCCTGGCATAACTGGTCTCTGACCTTGGTTAGGGCCTCTAGGCATAACTACAATCATCATAAAGTAATAATAAAACCCAGTTTAGAAACCTATTCAGTCATTGCCAAGGAAGGAGCAGTGACCTACAGAAGAACTCTGAAGGGGGATCCTAGAAAGGAAGGGGATGGCCCACTTAATTGGGAGGTTACGACCTCCAGCGGGCTTGCGCGCTTTTCAGCAAGGCTGCAAAGTGAGCTGTGAACTCTGGCAGCCACCCCTCCGCGTGGAGCCGTTGCAGTGGTGAAGAAAAGGCGGCTATGTAAACAGGCGAGAAGAGGAAGCAATATTAAGTCAAAATAAATGCCCATGAAATTCTTTCCATTGTAATTCACTGAATACAAGAGCTGAGATGCTGAGGCCATGAATTCCAGAGCCGGGGCCGCAGGAACAGGGGTGGCTACGAAGGGGAAAAAATATTGTAAAACATAATGATCAAACAGTCAGGGAGGGCAAGGACCATTAAAACATCAAAAGTCCTGGCAATTGTTTTGGATGAGAATGTTTTCAAACGTATTTGTTTATGTTGGATGGGAGCGTTGGCTTTGAACAATGGGTGAACTTTTGCAAAGCAGGGAAAATCCACTCCACTGGTTACCATCAGTTCTCTTTCTTTTCTTTGTGTTAAATATTATAAAACAGGAGAAAGCTTGGAAAATCTGTAGGCATCGTATTGCATAACTGTCCTCTCTAGGGTTTCCTTCTTCTCTTTTGAAAACATCTGGTGTTGGCCACTATCAAAGGGAGAAGACTGGACTGGATAGACATCTGGTGTAAGCCACTCCACCCAGTCCTATACATTCACGGTGATGTGTTACTTATGAATCTGAAGAAGTGGCTTTTTTTACTCACAAAAGCTTATGCCCAAATAAATTTGTCACCGGACTCCTTGTTTTTGTGGATACGGACTAACCCGGCTACCTCCGATGCATGTTATTTATCATAGTCCTGCATCTCTGATTTAAGATGCAGATACAGTGGCCTCTTCCTATAGAATCAGTTTCCAGGTCTCATGATTTGCTCCCATGGAAGCTGGCACCATTTCTTTCAGCTACAGTGAGCATGCGAACAGCATGGGAGCAAAGAGTGGGGCATTATTCCCAGCTGCTCCCACACTCTGAACAGTTTAGTGTCTCCAATCCCTAGTTTTGTGGTTAATTTTACCATGCTGAGGCATGTGTGGCAAATACTTTTGTATCTTCCATTATCATGAACTGATGTGACTTCACGATAAAATATATAGGGTGAGGAATGCAGGGCTTAGTGGATTTGGGGGCTGGTAGAGGAGAAGATCTTTAAGAATAGCCTGAACATTGTAGGAGTTTTGGGTTCCTAACATGGGGATTGTCATATGGAACTTGTAAGTAATAAGTTATTTGCTTTCTGGTAGTCCTTACAGGCCTTAAGCAAGGTTGGACCCCATGGTGCTGGTCACAGTACAAACATAGTGAGAGACAGTCCCTTCCCGAAAAAGTTTGCAATCAAAGTAGACAAGACAATGAAAGGACACATATTATTCCCTCTTCACAGATGATGAACAGTAGCATGGAGACACTAAGTGACTTGAGCAGGATTACCCTGGGAGTCTGTGGCAGAGCCAGGAATTGAAGTCAGAGCACCCGAGCCCCAGTTCTGTGCCTTAGCCACAAAACCAGTCTCTCTGGACACATGTTCTCTAGCATCGGTTCCTCAGGGACAGATCCCCAGGTTACCTGAAGAATTTTGCCTGGACAGTTTGCTCAAATGCTGGCAACTCTGACCCGAGTGGGAGATGGGGATATGTACCTCATGGATCTCTGTACCCTAGCAGGGGACTCAGGAGTGCAGCCGCTCATGCCTGCACTCAGCTCCCTGCGCTGAGAATCAAAGAGCCGCGGTAAACACCGCTGCAAACAAAGACATGAAAGAGACCTTCGTCTGTAAGATCTCTCTCCTTAAGGGAGGCACAAATAAGAAGGTCACCCACCAAGAGCTTCTTGTCCCTTGGGCTGGTCCTCCCTGGGCATCTGAGCCTACTCCTTGGTCAGTGCAAGAAGGGAAGGAGACCAACACAGTGGTCTGACATGGCTTCTGTATTAGGCCCGTAGACAGGATCCGTATAGTGGGGGAGGCTGGGCAGGGTTAGTTTTGAACACAGTGCCCATCTTGTCAAGAATCAGAGAGGTAGCCGTGTTAGTCTGGAATTACACAAGTGACAAAGAGTCCTGTGGCACCTTAAAGACTAACTAAAGTATTAGAGCATAAGCTTTCGTGGGCTAATACCCACTTCATCGGATGCAACCGAT